>JAHWFP010049476.1:4424-78819 GCA_023313725.1 Lithobius niger | reverse complement strand
GGGGGGGGGGGTCCAAGACCTGGCTACAGATGACCACACAGGTGGGAGGGGGGGGGGTTAAGAATGGCTTAAAAAATGGCCACGTGGTTTTTGAATGGCCCCTAGCAACAACACATCACTCACTAAAATTGTCTTTAGTGGCAAGAATGATCCCTACTCAATGCGTACCTACATCGTAATGCATTTAGGCAATTACATTCCTTTTACGTGGGGGAGGTGGGTATAAGCCCCCGCCCCCGCCCCCCCCCCCCCCCCCCCGCGCACTAGGCAACCAAACCGCGTGACCAAGTCGCTGCGGCCGATGAGAATGCTTGTATATGTAGTACCGCCCACCAGTCAGTTGCAGCGGCCACTGGGATCCCGGGCGACATGCAGGCGACCATACTTGCTCCTTGTTCATTTTTCACCTCGTGATCGAGAATAGTCAAGGGACAACGTCGCCGTGGTTTTTGGCTGCGACGACCACTGGCCGCATGACCTGGCCGCGTAGTGGGGTCAGCAAGCAGACAAGCTTTCGTGAGCAGACAGGTATGGCGTGGTGGTCCATTTTTGAGCGTTGCTATGCCGGAAATGGAGACGGACAATGGACACGGTGACGTTGTGATGTGTACGAGCCTTTACAACATAACGATTTACCCTTTTTCGACGTTAATATTTTTGCGAATTGGGAGTGATTTATTCCTCGTTGCACAAAGCTAACATTACGTCCCGCCGTCCTTGTTTGTTGATCACACTTTCATCACGTTTATTTCTGCGTCTGAATACACAGTCGTCCGTCATAGCAGTCGGGTGCTGCTGCAGCTAAGTTTAGTGTATTAGCGTGCCAACCGGGTTTAAGGTTGCTTTATAGTGTGCCGGTCTGTAACGACGTGCACGTTAACACTACAGGCTTAGGCATTCGTTGTAGGAAAAAAAAGTAAACGGAAAAGTCACACACATTAAAGTCATAGAAAATAGTCACAGGAAAAAAAATCACCAAATAACTGTTTTGAAATTGTGTGGTTCGGCGTTGAGCCACGCCATTTTTGGGACAGTCCATTTGAACAACAGCCCTCATTATGCGTCCAAAGCTGGAAATTATTGATTTGGAGTATTAATTGCTTATTGTTCGCATGATCGAGCGTATGCTACCATCATGAACCCTACATCGATCACACATATGGTAACTGTACATTGGCAGAGTTGTGTGGGGTTGGGGGACGCGGGAATGATAAACATCTAAAGCTTACTCCATCAGAAAAGCCGGAAACTCACTGCCTGCACATACAGAGAATGAAACTCTACGCGCATGCAGTCAGATCTGTGGGCGAGAGGTTGTGGAGTAGAGTGGAGTGTAAAAACTTTTTTTTTTAATTCGTTCTTGGCAGGGTGTGGAAAAGATGGGCATCACTATCACGCACAAAAAATTTCATCACTCTAGGGCCAAGTCTTGAAATGCTCCAAGGTCTTTCAAGTTTAACATTGTATGGCCATGGGCGGAAATGCGAAATGTAAAAATGATGATTTGACTATTTTAATATCTAATTTTTAAGATTATCTGATTCGATTTTCTCAGAAACTACGTTAGCACGCCGTAATTACAAAGGATTTTATTTTTTGAAAAACTGTGGGAATAATTGAAAATCGAAAATTGGCAAAGTGGCCTTTAAGGCAATTTTGGCCCATAACTACTGCTTACACTACTGCGCAGAAAAAAATTTTTGAGGCAATTACGGCACCTCTCTTAGTCTCTTAAGTGAATCAAAGAAATAATGTTGAAATTAAATTTAAAACCAGCCAAAACCAGCAAGGGTGGCCGCTGACCAAAGTGGACAAAACGTCGTTACAAGACGAAACGTCGCGAGACGTCGCATCTGGTGGAGAGACCCCCGTCACGTGAAACTAGAAGGAGCTTCGCTTTGTTGTCGTGAGAAAGACCTCTCGCGACAACGTCGCATCCGGTGTGTGGCGCATTCTAAGGGTTTTGGACACGTTTGCAGCATGATGAGACAGGTTGTGACAAAATGTCCTGTTGTGCGACGTTTTGTCGACTTTGGAGTGCGACTACCCTTACATTACAATGACTTTGAGCCAGGACCTAAGCTAAAAGTACGATTGGGAGAAGTGAAGGGGAAGGACCTTTGCCTTTATTATTTTTACCTCTTAAGTTTTTGTATACTTGTAATTTTTGATTTGATTATTTTCGCTACATCTCAAATCGTGTCATTTTTATTAATGCGGGCATTAACTTGGCGATTCAATTTCTTAAAAACGAAAATTCCACCCCTAGCCTAATTTCTGAGGCAAATGTTCTCTTCCCTGGTACCGCACGTCATCGAAATCGCCTGGGGGCTATTTCAGCGTGTGAACTTGGGTGACCTTGACAATATCCATTCAATATCATAACGATGTCCACTTTTGAACTATACTTCTTTGACTGTGACGTATCCACTCAACTTTTGAACTATTTTCCTAGAATATAACTGTAAATTAAGACGTGTGGATTATCATGAACCATCGTCAAAGCAAAAAAAAAAACAGAAAAAAAAAACAGAATGAAATATAAAATGCACTTCAGTATATCGGGTCATGCAGGCGGTTCAAAAAGAGGGTAGCCTTCCAAAATCTCTCTCCAAGCTGTCGACGCGCCATTAAGCCTCATTCCCCCCCCCCTTCCAAAAATGTTCTGTTAGTATGCCTATTGAGACTTTTGACTCCAAGATATGTATTTCCTGCAGCCAAATAAAGAAAGTATCACTCCGCTCCAAATTACCACGAGTTGTTAGGAAAACGTGCTTATTATAGTTTTAACAAAAGGGCAATGATGTGTCGAGTTTCGTACAGCAAGTATGATGGACGCACTGTTTGCTTGTGTGACCCTATCAGAAGAAGCCGAGCGAGACAAAGCTTTTCAAGAAAGTTTACTGAGGAAGTACATTAGGTAGTACCAAGAATTAACAGGGTTGGGAAGGAGAATTTACGTGTAACGCTAAAAAGTCCCTATTGAAACGTGTTGCATTCATTCCTATTTGTTCCATCCGAATTTTCAGAGGGCGCCACGCGTTCCATTTCGTAATTTTTGCTCAGTTTCCAGCCCAAATCTAAAATAAACTAAATTACAACTAAGCTAAACTAAATAATAATTAAATACAAGCTAGTTTAGTTTAGTTTCAGGCTGAAAATTGAGTCGAAATTCCCGCATAAAACTCATGGTGCCCTCTATAAACGTAGACGAAACTAATAGGAATGAAACTAAGACGTTTCAGTAGCGCGTCTCAGTCACCAATTCTCCCCCTAACCCTATAAATTCTTGGTAGTACTGATACAGACAGCTTCAAACCTTGTAAACAGTTACAGTATGGGTGGTAGTCCCCCCCCTCCTCAAAAAAAAAGCTGAGGCGTTTTTAAGGAATTTTGACTGCTAAAATCCATGTCCCCACCCTCTTATCTCAAGGAATGGTGACGTACGTTTTCCTCCTCATCATTTCCTCACCGTCTCTACTTCCTCATAACTTTCCTCCAGACCCTTTCCTCCCAGAATGGTTTCATCCGCAGACATTTTCATCCCCATTAGTTTTTCTCCCAAATGAAAAAAAATTATCTGAAAAATGTTTACGTGGGTGTATTTTTTACCTTTACCGTACAATATTTACTAACAAATTTGGTACGAAAAATGCCCATTACGTTTCAATTTATTTATTGTTTGATGCCGAATCGTACGTCGGAGGGCAACTTAATCAATTTTTATGATTCGATTTTTTGGCTGGTCAAGGAGAAAATGGTATTTTTGGCTCCGAGGGTAATAATTAGTGATTTTGAGCGGGCGTCTCTCAACGCTTTTGGTTCTCAATTTCAAATGGTTAAGAATAAAGCGTGTTTCTTTCTTTGCACGCAGTCTAGTTATCCAAAAACATCATGAGGTGCTACTTATTCCACGGACTCAAATTTCAACCAAATGTTTCGTCATTTGGTAGCTCTCAGAAGATGTTACTTCTTCCTTTGGCCAACTAATGGGGGAGGATTTCTTTTATCCATTGCTTGTGAAGTTCATTCATTATTTTTAAGGAAAATGGCTGGGAGCTTAAAATCGCAGACGTACAGTTCAACTTGCTCCTCGCTTACCTACGGAATTGCTTTTGGAATATACCTTGGAATGTACCTTTGGAATTGCTACCAATCAGTTTTAGATGACCTTCCCTGGGGTGAACCTGAGTGACCCCCTTTACCCAATGTCACCCAGGTAAAGGGGGTCCAGTCTACACCTTGACAGTCAAAATCCCGATAATACAAATTCAACACTAAATTCCCGACAATCGAAATCCCGACAACTAAAAATAATATGGGTATTTTTTTCTGGTAACGCGGTACGAAGAATAACAATATTGCCAAATTTGCCTGTAATAAGTGCTGGATCATTAGTCATAGGGAAAACACAGGAGCCATGAAGCAGAATAATTTCCACCATACTGCGACGAATAGTTTGATATTGCCCGACTAAATCAATGCCTTTTTCTGAGTAACAATTCATTAAAAATTGAGATTTTGTTAGAGAATGGTTTACATGCAAAAAAAAAATTTTTTTTTAAAGTTATTAGTTGTCGGCATGTTTAGCCAATGCGTGTTTTTAGCCAATGCATGTTTCTAGCTTCTTGTTGGAATTTGTAGCCAACATTTTACATGTACAAAAATATTTTTTTATTTTTTTGGTATTTTTAGTTAATGCAAATTTTGTATCATTAAAATATTACACGTCTAAAATATAACAAACGCATACTGTGCTGTTATTTCTGCGTAGGCTTGTTACAATTTTTTTTTGTATGTTTTGAGTCGTCGGGATTTTAAACTGTGAAAAGAGGACTAACGCTATGCCAGAAAAGAAACAACCCAAAACAATTGCCCCTAGCGAATTTTCGGTAGTATTAAGTAATAGATATCCGTGAAGTAGACCGGGGTAACCCGAAATAATTGATCGTCTGCGAGAAACGGAACAGTCCAAAGATCGAGGGGTGGCGAAATCACACGAGCGCGCCAACGCGAGTTCGATTTTGCTACCCCTAGATCTTTGGACTGTTCCGTTTCGAGTAGACGATCAATTATTTAGGGATAACCCGGTCTAATTCACGGATATGTGTTTTAATGCTAAGGTTGACGTCGAGCCAACATATCTAGTTATTTGAGATTTAAAAAAATTTATTTGAATATTTAATTTGTGAATTATGACGTAAATTTCTGAACTCAAACTTCCGGTTTAAACTTCCTGTCTGCGAAAGTCTCACGTACGCGAGGACGTCCCTATATCCAGTCCCAGTCACCGACGTTTGTGTTTAAGGTAAAACAGTATTTCTTCTACTTTATTAGTTTAAATAAGATATAGTGTATAAAATGCGCTATTCGCTTGAGTCTCGTAGGATTTTAAGTGTGTTTAGAAGCTGTAACAAGCCTACGCAGAAATAACAGCACAGTATGCGTTTGTTATATTTTAGACGTGTAATATTTTAATGATACGAAATTTGCATTAACTAAAAATACCAAAAAAATAAAAAAATATTTTTGTACATGTAAAATGTTGGCTACAAATTCCAACAAGAAGCTAGAAACATGCATTGGCTAAAAACACGCATTGGCTAAACATGCCGACAACTAATAACTTGAAAAAAAATTTTTTTTTTTTTGCATGTAAACCATTCTCTAACAAAATCTCAATTTTTAATGAATTGTTACTCAGAAAAAAGCATTGATTTAGTCGGGCAATATCAAACTATTCGTCGCAGTATTCATTCATGGATGGGGGTGGGGAGGGGGCTAGCAGCGTACGCGAGGTTTTTTTTTTTTTCGTGTTAGTGCGGAAAATGTCGCCACATTACAAATGTGCTGTTCGCTTGAGTATCGTAGTTTTTAGGTGTATTTACAAGTGTCGGTAGCCTAGTTTTAGTACTGTCGAAGCGAAAGGTTGGCGGATTGGGCCATTCCTCCATGAGTGGGGTCCTAGCATAGTAGCCTACGCGAGTTTTTTTTTTCGTTTTAGTACGATAAATTTCGCAGGTTGCAACTGTGCTTATTTATGTTGGTTGAATTTGTGTTGTGTACGGTAGTTTTGCAAAGTATGTCACGTGGTAGAGCAGTGGTTGTATGGAGCGCGAAAAAAGTGTTAGATTATCAAAAAAAGTGTGGGTTATCAAAAAGTGTGGGTTATCAAAATTAACCCACGGTCACGTGTGTGGGTTTTCAGATTAACCGTATATGACGGCTACACTTTTAGCATTGGGATGTGTTGGCGTGACGTCACCACCGTGCATTAAACATATACATCCCACTGCCTTCATCACGAAAAAAAGTGTACGAGCACGCGCAAAACTAACAACTACATGCTAGAGTTTATATTTGAATTGCGGCGCTGTTGACCGTTTGGATGTTGCTGCCATCTCATCCTCTCTTCACCATTTCTTTAGCCATAGTAAAATGAGCATGTCGACATTCAAAATTTTAAACTGTGGGGAATATAACTATCGGGACTTTGAACTGTCGGATTTTGTGCCATCGGGATTTTGATCAGCGGGCTTTTGATGTCGGGAATTTGACTGTCCGAATTTTGACTGTCGGGATTTCGAACCGGACCCCTGTGAAGGGTTCCATCACGCTTTTGCCTTCTTGTTTATTTTTAAGCATACCATAATTTACCAACTTATTGATAATCTAAAAACCCAGTAAACAATCACCGTAATGAAAATCACCAGTTTTATGCTGAAAACATTCCTCCACCAAACACGAACCACTTAACTTTGGCTGCAGAATTGAAGAACATTATTAGAGGGTATGGTGACACTGGAATATTTGAGAAAGCTGACATAATCCATCCAGAACTAAACTTTTAGTGACATCGATCATCTGTCTGATACTCGTGGAATGATAGTTTTAACTGCTTAGTGACAACCCATTCTGACAGTAAACGATGGGGTAAATCATATAAAATTTTAAGAAAGACAATCGGGGTGATTTTATCTCATGGCAGAAAAAATGGCGTAGGGAGGATATCATTGTGGGATGATTTTGTATGGGGATGATAAACACCGCAACGAAACAATACGGGGTTAACATCGCTTGGGAGTTAGGTTGTTCAGGAGGAAAGGATGGGGAGAGATGAAGAGGGAATAACACTGAGTCTTCGGAAAAGCACTCTGCTTATCGTCGCTGTCGCCGGGAAGAGGGGGTTTTACCCCGTTTGCCTATTGGTCACACCAACTTTACTCATTGTTTCCCTCTGAGGGGGAGGGGGGTTACCCTCCTGGATGTTGTTGGTGTTGCCGGTCAATTACGGTCCGTCACGTACTTGTTGACTGTCACCATCTTGATGCTATTCATCACCATTTCCACCTTCCACGAGACGTTGCGTCTCAATTGGGTCTTGATTCTGTCCTCCTCTCAAGGGTTTTTCAATTTATACCTCAATTCCCACCCTCCCAATTTCCTCCACTCTCCTCCCCCCCTCCTCCTGCGATAAATGATAGCCGGTCCCTTAATGTTTAAGTATCGATGGCAAATTTTCCTGCATTCCCCAGTGTACTGCTGTGCAGTTTCTGCTGTAGAATTCGATCGTCTAGTCTGTAATTCCTATAACTCTTTGATTTTCATTATGTACTTTCTTTTGGCGCTGTCGTTGGTTTATGGCTGTCGGTAGCTTTCATAATTTACTACAATATTCTATGAGGTGCAGGTCAAAGGTTAACACCGTGATGACCTTGGATGACATGTCAAGGTCACCCAAGGTCACATGTTCAAATAGTCCCCTGATTAATCAGTAATTCTACTTACGGACTTATGACTCACTCTGTATGATTCGCTCTTTATAACTCACTCTGTATGACTGCGACAAACCGTTTAAATATAAGAGACCGGTCATTATTAATGCTGGGGGTGGGGGAGGAGTAATCGAAAATGTGACCTCCAAATATTCGATGGCCTCACTCCAAAGATCCGGAAAAAAAAAAACCCTGCATCCAAAGTCCTAAAATATTCCGACCTACCCCTTCGCAAAAAGTAGGCTTTTTTTATGGTTTTTAAAGCAAAAGAAAATTCCAATTTGTGCGAAAAATGAGCCACGACTCAAAGTATGTTCTTGAAAACATTCAAAGAAGATGCGTTCTTTAAACCACCTTTGGACCAAGATTCATGATTAATGACGGGAGAATAACTTTTGATGTAAGGGATGCGTAATGGGTGAGTTAATTCGAGTCGCCTTTTCCATGCCGTTCACATCAACACGTGCAACATGAAAATTAGCCCATGGTGCAAAAACTTTTTATAAAGTGGTTTTAAAGAACTATTCACCGGATGACACTAGAAATAATGTCAAAATCCTATAAAAATCTACGTGATGGGGAGTTTGGAGGGCTTGCCCCACCCCCACCCTTTCCCCCGATGCTACGGTGTTTTCAGAAATTTTTACTGAATTTTAAAGGTTCGTAAATGGGTTTTTTCTCTAATTTGGTATGTTTATTTTTGTGAAATCCCTATTGGCCTATAAAAAGTTTATGACCCGTCCTCGAGAGTGGGTACCAAAAAATTCATGTTCTTCCCCGAGAAACAAATATTTTTTTTTATACTCAGGTTTCTTTGTAGTGAGTGTGAGTTTGTTGGTTACCAAACTTCCGTCGTACGTTATGGTCAATTAAATAATTATTGTGGCATCAATAATCCATGACCAAAGCTGGAATCTTAGTTCATTATTAACAACCGCAAATTGTAGCAAACGAAAATATAAAAAAAAAATCCTAAACGAAATATACAACACCACACTGCGAAGAGCGTCATAACCAGCGAAAGAAGAAAATTCTTAATTTAAAATAACAAAACCTGAACGAAAAGCAGCGTTTTTCCAGATCGCTTCATTAATTTTTGAATGGCGCGAGAGAAAACATTTAGCCGTGCGTGCAAAACTTGCGTCGTAAATTCGTGTAACGATTCCGTTGCCATAGTGACTAATTGTTGTAACAATTAGGAATCGAGAAGCAACGACCCTCCAAACACCGAATGGAAGGTAGTAGGAGAAAAAGGCGAGGGGGGGGGGGGGCGTATCAAAGAACATGGCACGGTGGACAAAAAAAAAGCAGTAATGACGATACTATAAAAAAAAAGAAAACACGGTGCTATGACTCAGTCCCGACAAAAGTGATTTTGTGGGTCAGTGATTGCTCGAAATGTTGTTTCTTTTTTCCCATCGCGGGTTGACAACCATCGATATAATGACATTAATTACAGCCAGCGGCCATTCATACACCAATTTGTTTTTCCTGATGCAGAGGTGAAGTTAGATTCTTTACACCTGCATGGCTGGGATTATTAATACCATTATAAACTAATAACAGACTACAGTAAACTAAACTAATAACAGACTACTTTATAGGACGACTCAAATGTTAGTGTTTTTGTTTTTTCCCTCACATCTAAGCAGCATTTATAACATGGAATCGTTTCTGACTTACATGTCAATTGTGACAACGAGGGGAAAAGGAGAAACTGCCGTCTACATCAGTGGTTCCCACCTTTTTCAAACCGCGGGGGGGGGCGCCCCCCCCCCGAAATAATTTTTTTTCCGCGACTCCACCCCATTTAAATTCCTTCGTCCGTCGGTTTTAGAACTAGGAGGTTTGGCAGAGCGTTGTGAGCTCCCCCAGTGGGGTTTGGGGCGGAGCCCCGGGAAGCCTGTGCGTTTTGCATTTTAAGCATTTTAAACGTTGTCATTTACTCATTAAAAAATGTTTAAAAAATAGCCCTTGTATTATACAATACACTATACAATATACTATATTGTATAATTCTAGATTAGAAGTATAGTTGTTAGAATGGAGAGATTATAATTAGAATTAGATTTTAAAAGAGATTAAAGTATGTTACAATTAATTAACATTATTAATGATTAAATTTCAGGAAATAAAAGATTTTAAGATTAAAAGATTTGAAAGTAAAATTGTTTTTCTGCTTATGTTTCGTGACCCCCGAGAGGACGCCCGCGACCCCATTTGGTGTACATTATTTGCATTATTTTTTTTTTCATTATGCTCATTTTTGTCTTCTGTACAGCCGTACCGGCTGAGAAGACTATTGCAACGACTTTGTCCGTCCGTTCGTCCGTCCGTCGCTTTTTTCAACTTTGCAACGGTACCAGAAATTGACGACCACTGTTTACAACGTTAGATTCAGTGTCAAAAGTTAGTTAAATAACATAGCAAATTAAAACATCGTTGCCTCCTTATAGCTAATAGACTTCTTCGACGCAACTAAATTAAATAATAATATTCGATCGTCGAATTAAAATACTAAAGACAAAAAACTTTTTAGCTTCGTTTAAAAGAGTGTTGTCGCATTGTTGCATGAGGGGGGGGGGGGATGAGGCTTAATGGCGCGTCGACAGCTTGGTCATTAGCGCCAACCTCAGTCACAGTGCAGTGGTCCGGGTTGCCACTGCACCACACATTACAGAGATATTATTCAAACCCCTAACCTAAATCTTGTCATACATCTGTACCTCCTGCAAAAATTGAAAAACACCGGTCAGGAGGACAGACTTATCGCCCAATTGACGCACAATGTCATGCGGAAGATGGAAACGACGACGAAAACCATCAAGACGGCAACAATAAAATGAAAATTAGATCTAAAATCACGTTACCATGGCAACGTCAATAGTTGCTACGAGTCGCTGCTGCAGCGTTTCTCCTGACCCTTCCCTTCCCTACTACCACAGATCTATATTAGGCTACGTTGCGCATTACGTTGTAACGCTGTAATTGTAGGCGCGGAGGCATAGCGTGTTGCAGAAATGAATAGGCTTACTGTATACAATCCAAATCTCCGTTAGTTGCTACATACGAAATTAAAGTTGTAAGTTAGGCCTAAACGCTGACAATTATGCCTAAAACGTAAAATTAGCTTAAAAGCTAACACATTTGTAACGGGCAATTCTGATGGTTACTGTTTTTAGATTATATAATAGAGATAGCTGTTGTAGTGCATGATAGAGGTGTTCGCCTCAACATCGGAAGTGGCGAAACTGTACAGAAGACCAATACGACTAGATAGTCGCTGTAGCCCCTTGTTTTGTAATGTAATTATTTGTAAATGTGTATGCTAAGTGCCTAACTATTTTTAGTTCCTGCCTTGCTATGATATTGTTTAATTGATTAAACATGATATCATCACTTCCTGATTTTCATTGCACCATGCGCTTGTATATGCTCATGTTTTTTTTTTTTTTTTTTTAAATCAAAACTGCTGGCTGTTTTCTGAATAAACGTATGAAAGTTGCGATATCCACCCAAAACCAAAACTGGTATAAGAGAAGCCGCCAAGTTTCCAAAAAGGGTCGGCCTTTGAAAGTAGTGATATCTTTCAACGAGAGAAAGGCCGCCAAGGTTAATCCTACTAGCCAAGTTAATCGCACCGAATAATACTTTGGACGTTAAACGAAAACTTGAAGATTGCTAGTAGCAATCTTCTAGTTTTCATTTAACGTCCATAGTACTTTAAAGTTACTTTTATAGACTGTACGCAGATAAGCCTTGCTATGCTATAGTTAATGTTGCTAATTGCACAAAAACGCAATTGCAAATGTTGCGTTTTGAAATAAAACAAGTTTAGCCAAATACGCTTAAGCATCAGATTGCCTAAGCGGAGAATTGTGCCCCGCATAGGCAGTCTGGCATTTAAGTCCAAAAGGCAACGTAAATCGGTGTGCATAGGTATTTATTTTATTGTGTAGTGTAGGCGTCCTATGTGACTGACCTGTATGTTCTTTCTGAGAATCGTGCGTCACGTTTTCATTTCGGTCGGCCTTGATCTTAGTATAATACGAAAAATTAAGTCTTTAGTTTGCTTACATATCCAATATTTGTTTAAGTTTGCACCACTTTTCCGAATTTATTACAGCCATAATTTTATGAAACTTACATAATTTTGGGGCTAGCGTACCATACGTTGATTTCAAATATCTGGCAACACGGGATAACGTTGCCCACTAACATCAAGAAGGTTGGTACTTGCTTGAATGGATATATACGTCATAATCTTAGGTTCACTTCCTTTCAACCAACACATCCAATCTAGATTTTAGTACATGGTCTGGAAAAAAAAATACTGATATAAGTAAGGAATTCTATTAACTGCTATTTACACCCATCAGTTAAGAATATAAACTAAGGGGGGGGGGGGGATTGGATATAATGGCGCGACGACAGCTAGGTCATTAGCGCCAACTTAAAACTAAGTGACCGTATAGTGAAGTTAAACTAAAAAGACCAATTTAATAATAATTTACAAAAACAACGAGCAGAAGTTAATCTAAAAATGACCACAAAAAATCAACTAATTTCATGTTCAATACCGAATGGCTATACGGAGGAATATTGTCAAGACAAGATTTAGGCACTGGTGGACGATTAGTTATGACAAAAATGAGAAACAATGTCATACTTGCTGAGGTTTTAACTGGACGCTCCAAACCCAAAACCAAGAATTGGATTAACCCCCACAGATTCAAATTTACAATTTAATTAGAGGTAAGGGGCGGGGTGCCCCACACCCATTCAGTCAGGGGAAAATTGTTGAAGATTAGGTACAAAAAAAGAAAAAAAAAGCAAGGAGGAGTGACTGAAGGAACGTGTTGATTGAGTGAGCGAAACGAACGAAAATCTCCGTTTGTTAGCCTTGAGTTATTTGGGTTAACTGCGTGAGGTCAGCCAGAGCCAATAAGGCTTATTGTAGACGTGTTTAGTTCCGAAATGCGGCCTTTGGAAACTCCGTCGAAAATGTTCAAAAATCTAAATCAACAATTTGTTGGAGCGTCTAACTGGATTCACGCCTTCCACAGATGGAGCTAGCCAGTGTGAAGCATGCAAAAAATGGAATTGGAGTCACTTAGTTTAGTGATATATGAGAGGCCAAATCGTACCAATGTTGCAAACGACACGATCCGTGCATGTCACGGGCTTAGGCTAGTAAGCCTACATTCCTTCATAGTATTGAATGACCTTAGTTTTACATTTGTATGGGTTTGAGTTTTTCTTTTTTTTTTTTTGTAGTTTTAACTTGCGAGTAGCGTCTTAGGCCTATGTGTAGCTTTTGGTCCTCTGAGGTTCACGGTAGCGTATTTTAGCGGCAGATAAATCTAGCTAATTATTCAAGTTCCATACCGCCGTCTGAAAATGTAGTATTAATTAAAGGTTTAAGTAAGGTTAAATAAGTTTAACCAAACCTGAGTTAGAGGAGGGGAGCTGAGCTCAGGGGGGGGGGGGGGAATTGAGGCTTAATGGCGCGTCGACAACTTGGTCATTAGCGCCAACCTCAGTCACAGTGCAGTGGTCCGGGTTGCTGAGCTCAGGTGAGGGAGAGGGGTGATAACCTAACCTTGGCCTTACGTGGCAGAGTGTGTTAATCCAACCACGCCTCCTTCTCAATGCAACCTGTCTACATACCACTGATATCAAATCCAAATTCAGTTAACTGGACGGGTCAGCATAACAAAGGTATCAAGTGCCGTTGAGAGCTTGTCCATTAGTTGGGAGGGTATAGGATACAAATCGGAGATTCACTTTGGTGAGTGTCTCTCCGGCCACTTTACCCTCAGCTGCAACATTGACCAAATGAGTCGGCTGTTGCTTGTGGCGGGTGAATGCTAGTGAGTGCAAAGTGCCGTAAGGTGCAAAGTTACCAAAGCAACGGATATAGTTTGCAGCTAGGAGTCAGGCTTGGTCGCATCCGCCGGTAATGCAAACGCCACGCATCAGAGATTTACAGACAAGCGAGGCTGGCTTGCGGTTCACAATATTTAAAGTAGATCCACAATATGCAAGAACCATGTTGCATCGTTGAAGGAGATGGGAGTGTCGACATTCTGTTAAAGATTTTAAAAGGTGCGTGAGTGTTAAAGGGTTTTATACGTATTTGTATATTTCAGAAAAGGCCTAAATAAGCGTGGAGGGGGAGGGGATTGATACTTAATGGCACGTCGACAGCTTGGTCATTAGCGCTAACTTCAGCCACAGTACAGTGATCCAGGATGCCATTGTGTTTTCATTACACAGATGTTAATGAAAAAATTAAAAACCCCCGGACAAGAGGACGTCATCGCCCAGTTGACACATTATGTCTCGCGGAAGGGGAAAATGGCGGCAAACACCATCAAGATGGTGACGATCAACAAGAACGTGACGGACCGTCAGTGGCCACCGACACCAATTACATTCAGGAGGGATAAACTCCCTCAGTGGAAGCAATGAGTAAGGTTGGTGTGACCAATACACAAACGGGCTAACACCGCTCCTTCCTAGTGACTGCGGCGACAAGCCAAGTTCCATTGCTGTAGAGTGCCTTTAATACCCCGCAACTTATTGCCCGCATTGCTTGTCCTACAAGGCTTGCCAAGCAACGAGCAATCTCAGACGTAGAGCTGGAAAGGCGTCCGAAGGAACAAGGCACAGAAAGCTATGAAGCCGACCAGGAAGGGCTCCTTTCGCTGCAGCATCAGCGTGCTCATCCCAACATAGCCGGGATCCAGCAGAAAATCACAGTGGAAAATTGTGTTGAATGAGTAACAGAATTTGAATGGAGACACATTTCAATTCTTGGTACGTATAGATCTAAGGGAAAAAAGAACGAATGACATCGCCTCAAGCGCAAAAGTATACAACTCATCAACTGTTGTTTTGGATCTAACGACAGAGCAACCTTAACTTGACCTTCGCTTTTCAATCGTCCCATAATGGAGTGTGCCAGCCAAGTCTGGTCGCCATCTTACATTATAGATATGAAACTTATTGAACCGGTTCAAGAAATGTTCACCACGTACTGTGCCATACATGGAACGTCTTAAAATTCTCAAATTGGAATAAAAGGAGATGCGACGCTTAAAGGCTGACCTTTATCTCACATACTCTTATCTTGCATAACCAAATTGCAGTTGAGCCTGAGAGGTTTTTTACTTGAAGCCCTAATATCTTCACTAGGGGCAACCTTTAAAATTAACGAATGGCTCCTTTTAAAGAGAAAACTTTAAGCACTTCTTTGCTGATCATGTTGTGTCCATTTCGAAATCTCAGTCATCTGGGATGGTCTCAGCGCTATGAGCAGTTTTAAGATAGCTTTGGAGGAGGTAAAATCTCTTCATGTTTGTGAAATATTTTTAAATGTTGTCATATATGACTTAAGTTGTTTTAACCTGCGTTTTGTTTCTTTTTTTGTATGTTTTTATTGTTTTCCCCGTCGTGTCTTGGTCACTTTTAGTTTCGGATAGCAAACACGTGGTGGTTGTGCTCTGCCTTCTCTGTCCGATGCAGTTTCTTTGCTTTACGACTGAATTTATTATTGTGATTATTTATTATAAGATTTGCTCGGTGTAAAATCCGTCGGTCTAGCTGGTTCCAACGAAAAGACGTATTCCAGGGCATTACGTATACCCAGGACATTTTGTGCCCCTGGTCATCCCACGACAGTACTGTCTAAATCAACAGATAACTTGCAAATTCGTGATATTGGCTTAATTTTTTTCCAAGATTACTCAATGGCATGTAGAATTAACGGATTAGTAATAAACAATCAACCACCAGATAAAAGCCATGTCTTATAATCTCACAAGTTGCGTCTTTCAGTCTTTCTATTTAGTTTGCCAAAGATTAATCCTAGATAAATAACACTTAGCCAAGTCTTAATACATTACAGGATTCACTTCCGTCACTACTGCTTAGTCCACTAAAGATTAAAAGGCACTAAACACTCATTAAACACTTCATCCAGTTCGAAAATAACCCTTTAGAGGCTTAAGCCTCCCTAGACACAGGTTCTAAATATTACTGGGTGCTATAAATCTGTTTCTAGCAGCAGCTCCCGTTTATCTGAAATGAATAGTCTTAAATGTTGCACTTGTCACCGGCATAAAAGCGGCTCAGTGGTGGCAGCTGCATCTGGCCAGATAACCTAACAGGCGGACAGCAAGGCCAAGTCACTCGATCCTTCCGAGCCAAAATGTAATTAAGCGATAGAATGGGCCAGAAAGGATGGTTGGTTCGATATCTGATCAGATCAATAGCCCCAAGCTCGTGCTGACTAATGAGCTGGCCAGCCTTCTCTGCCAAAAATATACGAGAAGAATTGGCTTCTGATACTTATTTCATTCTATGAGTGAAAGTTGAACATCTTTAGTTTCCCACAATTGAATATTATAATAATACTTTTTTTTAAATTGATTATGGTTCAAGGAATAGTACCACATAAAGTGATAAGGGACTGTTCATTTTGACCCCCTTCCTCTCCCCCCCCCCCCGTCATATTTTGTCATACGTACTCATACCCCCCTAAAAAAGTATGTCACATCGATCTCCCCCCTCCTCCTCTGAACATTTTTTTCTGGAAATGCAATTTTATTGGGCCTGCACAGAACTCTTAAAAACATATTATTTTTCTGCCATGAGCTAAAAATGACCAGCAACAAATAAAGGACGAAAGGGAAATAGCAGAATTAACTTACTTTTCAACTGCTAAGGTTATCTCAGGACGGAGAATGACAGTTTTGCTAGGAAATACCTAAAATCTTGTCACATTTTTAACTTTTAACACTGCCACTCACGAACTTTTCTAAGGAAACGAGAGGCAGCATTTCAGTTGGCATTCTTTCGTGCTGTTACTACAGAAAGCACCAACAGTACAAATTAGTCGAATCATCAGTGATTTCATCGGCAATACTGTACAACCTAGTCGCACAGGATTTTTTTCTTTCAAGATACGGCCGATACTGTAGTACACCTCTGCGAACCATTGAGCCCAAAACCTCCCCACAGCTAATGCAACGACGTTAAATGGTGATTCTCTGCGTGAACGCACACTTTAGGAAAGGTGTAAAAGTGTAAAAAAAAAATTTAAAAGTGTGACGTCACGTTTTTGACAAACCCTCCCTTCCCCATGTCACGTTTTGTCACACTGCGCTGACCCCTGCCCCCTTCCCTCCCCTCAGAGCGTGACGTAGTTTATGAATGATACCTAACTCGTACTTGTGCTTGTGGTACTGATTACAGTTATTTTGCATACATTAATGTGGCAGTTGGTCACATACAAAGCAAGAAGTCATGAAAAAAAAAGTGAAAATGAAAAAAAAATTGAGTAAATTTTAACCGTGAAAACAAATCCTTCTAGTTCAACAAAAACAAAATCAGGACATAAGTACAAAAACACATATTTTAACAATAACACCACAATCACAGTTAAATATTACAAACACTAGTAGGTAGTTGAGTTATAACCGACCATTTAACTTTAAAAACAGTCCCGGTAACCATTGTAGCAGCCAATTTTTAGCTGATTTTTAATAGGTTGTGCTATTCTGTCAAAAAAAAAGAGGTGTTTTTGGCAATTTATTAAAAATGTCAGGTATGTAATAATAGTCACTAATTCTTCTTCCATAATTATTATTTCTAATCATTGGTAACTTTAATTGAAGAGCGTTTCTTCGATTGTGTAATATTTTTTTGGTCCAAAAAATTTAACATAGGAAAATTATTTTTAAGAAGAGAAGCACATAAGTTCAAAGTTAGCCACGACTAAATTCCATGCCTTTTGCACAAATCTAAAATCTATCTATATTGTATCTTTTGATTTTTTTTTGGTATTCTGCATCAAAACCATAATTTTCGATACCATATCTTAGGTGCGATTCAATCCATGCATAATACATAATTTTCCTGTTTTTGAAGTATATTTTTTTTCAACAATACAGTTTTGGCATAATGCTCCTAATTTTCTTAATTAGTAAGTGTATATGTTTTAACGATGTATTTATTTGTGAAGAAAAAACTGTGTTAATGAATATTAGAACTCCACGCGTGGTGAAAAACCTGGACAAATATATACTTTTGAATACCATGACTGGAAATCATGTCTATAGAAAACACTGTCTTTAGAATTCTATTGAGAGCTCTATACAACATTTTTTAAGTGCATAACTGAAAGAAAAATCGAAGAATTCCGAAAAAAGATTTATAGATTACAACTCAGGAATCCATATGGGCTCAATTAATTCTAAATACAAAGAGGCGCAAACCAATTTCCGTTGTCTTTGGGACCTAAATGTTTGAATGACTGATCGAACCCACGGTTCGAACCCATCAAAGGTCTGTATACTACATAAGGCATTTTAAAGATTATTTTATTCCGATGCTGTTTAATTAGTATGATGACGGGAGCAAGCTCTAATTCAAAGTTAAAATGAAGAAAGGCCATGAAAACAAGCTGAGTTTGCTTAAATCATAATAAAAACACTTAAAATTCCACAGAAATACTAAACACCAAAACAAACAATTTCAACAAAAAATAAAATCTAAAATATTTTGGACCTAAGACAGCCCAGAAACTATCAGTAGGAACATCTCCTTTCCTCTCTGCGAAGGCAGGTTGAAAATGTGGAAGCCTAGCGTCGTAACTTATTTATATTGGATTGGTCCCTAGCGGCGAAACGCAAGGGCCGCAGATTTGCGTCTGTATTGATTTGAAAATAAATACAATTACAAGAGAATAAAAAAAAAAACCTTGACAAGGCCAGTCTTCAATGCAAATTGTCCTTTACCTTATGATTTATTGTTTATTTACAAAAAAAAGCTTCATTTTCCAAGCAATCTAAAGCGAAGACCACCGCCAAATCTAAAGCTAAGAAAAAATACCACCGCCAAAAATGCTAACAAATAAAATAAAAGGAAGCACAAAGACGAGACAAAAGGATGATATAAAAAAATATGTTACTAGGTCAGAGGATACAATGCTGCATCATGTTTCGCGTAGTGTTACTAGCCTCATCGCATTTCGTCATTCAACCTGTAATTTCGTTGCTTCGGTATTGGTATTTCATTTTAAGTAAGCCTAAACCTCATTTTTATGCTGCTGATTCATCAAGTTAAAGGTATTCTAACCAGAAGCATTCCGTAAAAATCCAATGATTCACAAAACTGACGTCATTGCCCTAATTTGGGCCTAACTACTCCGAATCTTGACTAAAAGCAGTTTCGTGTTTAAAAGTTTTAAACTGAAAGATTGCAATAAAGATATACAACATTTCACCAATGCTGACATACAGTTGATAGGATATTTCAATACAATAAACTAGCTGTACCCCCGGCGTAACATACACCGGTCTAGCCGGTTCACGCATACCTGAGTGAAATACTGTAGTGGGAAGTATGGAATGAAATGGGCACCGACTGCCCCCCTGTCTCCTCCTCCAAACTCCCCTGCGGCCAACCCCCCACATTCTCCCAATGTATGGTCAGATTTTCCCCATGTACCCCCCCCCCATACCTTTCCCGTCCCCCACCCCCAGCCCCCACCCCGGATTCCCCTATTGTGAGGTCTGAATATCCCATCCCTGCTCCCCCTCCCTTTGAACCCCTGCTGATTTGTTTTGTCATGGAAGTAAATGTCTTTTTTTTCAATGGAGGATAAACCCAACAACGATCGTGCATGCAGTGATTACTCGAACAACTTTTAAACTCGTCTAGTCGGCTCTAAGAGCTAGCGTTATTAAAACAATATTTCGTTGGTTACTGATTGCAACTGCGTAACTTGGTAACAAAGACTGAAAAAACGTCATTGGAAGCCGTTTCAATAATCGCTTGTTGAAGGTGGGTATTAATGCATCAGTGGCTCAGTGGTGGAATGCTCACCTTTGATGCGGGCGGCCCGGGTTCGTTTGCCGGCCGATGCATCACAATCTGCTGCCAGTAATTACGCAATGGAAGCAGATCGATGGAGAGTGGGCCCAAAACTCGGCATCCTCTCAAATTACGTTACGCTTACGGAGGAAAACTCGTCAGATGATGGTTCAGTTCAGAATTGATTTCACGGCTTGCTTTAAAACTCTGTGCGACGAATGACAAATGAGTAGTATAATTGTAATTCGGGGTGAAGTTTAGTTGGGGACGTCAAGGAAAATTATAATATTCTAAAAACTAGGGACCAAACTCATAATTGGTTGCCGGTGAGAAAATTAAATTTTCACATTGTTTTGGAGTAAAAACGACTATGTTACATTATTAATTTGGTGAGTGGTATTGTAATGTCTACTTAATGGCTAATTCTTGCTCAGGGCCGTTAGGTGTAGCCCCCGCAGCCCCCGCAAGGCGGAGGGCCCCGCTCAAAAGGGGGCCCCAAATTTCCGAACTTGCAGAAGAAAAATTTCAGTTTTAAATTGCCATTTTCCAAACGGTTCAAGCTGTTAGCCCGAACCAAACAGACAACTGGCCTGACCCACTCAACACCTACATGTAGTCATTCATTTGCCAGTAGGTATTATAGCAGTACGCATTAAAAACAAAATGCCCACCCCATTCTCTTCCCTTCAAAACGAAGCGGTCTACTAGCTTCATTATGCCAGGGACTGCCGGCTAACCAAGCTGACTGGAGCGCAAGCAGGTTCCTCTGACGAGTCATCGCAGCGTTCTGCCACATGAGCTGGCCAGCAAAACTATAAAAAAAAATAACAATTCGTGTCCTTAGTCCCTATGAAGCATAACTAGCAACATGAAGAATAACAGAAAAGAAAATAAGGAAATTATTGTTTGTGTCGAACAATGATTAACAACTTTGGGCCAATCGTGTCGGACGACTTCTACCTAATGGAGGTGGCATCATTTCTGTCGAAACGCTACACAGGGATGGTCGGCTACCTAAACTGCAGTTGTGGAGTGCTTGTAGTAAGATGAAACTGAAGGTTTTTTTTTTTTTTTGCATTTCATGCAATTCAAATTTCTAATTTACGCATTAGTCCTTTGATTTATAATGTACGTGTATTTGTGTGGTGGGGGTGGAGGGAAACTCGAATTTATAGTAATGCAAGGCCAAGCAAAAATTTAAGTTTACTCCTCCTCCTCCTTCTCTTCCAAGGAAATAAAACAAAATTTAAATACTGGGCAAAAATGTTAAAATTTTCATTGTGTAGGCTAATTCGTGAAAAATGGTAGTAATGTGCTGACAACAAATATGTGGTACCGTTACCGCACCGACAATTTTTGAATTCACCCCGTATTAACAGGGGGGCCCCAGAATTCTCAGCTACGGTACTGGTCTTGCGGGTTCCTGATATTGATGAAGATTTTCCTGGCGAGTCACTCAGGTCGATCGATGATGCGGGAAGGTATTGTTGCAGGAAAGTTTTCAAAATCTCAAATTCATAGTCGAAAATCCGCAAATCCAGAAATCGGTGGCAACAAGACATCAAGACAGCCCCACTTGTACAGTGTTGACTGCATGGTGCTACCCTCTGAAGTATCGTATTGCACGCTAGTGTACATTTTTGACTAATAATTTCGATTTTTTAAAAGTAACTAACTACCCATGCAGATACTGGGCAGATACTGGGCAACATGAAATGAAAACGCTCCCGACCGCACTCCCTGCCACTCCCCCCCCCGGGGGGGGCCGGGGGGGGGGGGGGGGGGGGGGGGGGCCGCGGGCCGCCACCGGCTCGCGTGGTATTTGTTCTTCCATTAGGAAAATAACTAGCGTTTTGAGTGGAGGGTGCCACTCTTATTCTCACTGTGGCTGCATTGCTTGTCTCTCCATGTTGATACCAAGCAATGTGCCCGCAACAACGATCGTGCATGCAGTGAATGTTACTCAACCAACTTTGAAAGTACTCTACTCTAATAGCCAGCATTACTGAAGCTATGGTTTCCTATTTGACAGGCACTGTTTGAAGATCATTGTCTTTATCTTTTGTGGCCATTGATAGGCTTCTGCATTCTTAGCTTCGGCTTATTTGAGCTGCCATTGGTCGTAGGTATGCATCACTTCCGCCTTCCTACGATTCGTATTGTTGAGTCACCTCACTTTTCCTTCTTACCTTTGCCCTTTTTATTTTCTAATGTGAAGAATGAATATTTTTGCCCTTAATCATTGCTACCTTGCTGCTTAACTAAACAATAGCGTTTGCCATGTTCATTGACTGTCAAAGTATTGTCTCTGCATGGTTTAGTTCATTTCAGCAGTTTGCATTGGGTGTGTAAATGATAGTTCGGTGTGATCGCTTATCCTTCTTCTCGCCTAAAAGTTCGACCTAAGGCTTTTATATACTTAGATGCTTGGGTTAACAGTAGCTAACATACACGAAGAACACGTTTTTTTAAGAAGCTTCATTGAGCCTATTTAAAATGAAAACACTACAGTGCTGCAATCTGTCCAAAAAAAAAAAAAGAGAAAATAAAAACTACTGATAGGAAACTATTGATGCGCTTTAAAGAAAAAATGCTTTTCGTCTCAAGTGAGAGTAAAAGACACTTCATTTGATCCCCGGTCACTGCAGGTGGCGTCCAAGAGAAGCCCTGGCCGCAATTCTGGTGTGGCCAATTGCAACTCTGGCACACTTCCCCGGATTTAATGAACGTCCAGTAATAGCCCACCACAAAGGCCAAGCACGTAGGAGGGAGGGGGGGGGGGGGTTGATGGGGGACATACCAGTAATCCACGGTTATGATTCTGGCGCATCCATCCAAGGCTTAGCGCCTATGCCGAATGTTGGGGTTAGGGTCGGGGAGGGAATTGGAGGGGGAGGGGGGGGGGGGCACGAGAGACTATCGGAGAGCTGAGCAATCGATGCCGTTGGTTGGGAGGCAGCCGGTCATCGTGGATCGTGTTGCTAGTATTTATTGAATATGAGCTTGAAATCATCCGGCACCTACTGCACAGCTGGGGTCCCCTTTGCCGGTTTCCTTTCCAGCACCAGCTGCTACTTGCACTATATTTGTAACTCTGCTAGAGACGTTTATTCCAAGTAATGTCTTAACTTGGCTAAGCTCGTCTCTTCATCCCCTGTGTAAAGACGAGTAGAACGTGGGGGAATTGCAAGGTTGTAATAATGTTAAGGTCCCTCTCCATTTAGAACAAACCGTCTGTTCACGAACTCTTGCTCTTACACGGTCTGGTGTGAAAATTTATACGATCGGAAAGTTTGGAATATTAAGACACGCGCTAGTGTGTCATCCGCTAAGATTTAACAACCCTAACGACCGTAAACTATCCAGGTAAACTATCTGTAGATGAGCATGGCGACCAGTTGGCACTTGCGTCTTTTTTTGGGTGTTGGTTTATTATTCTCTCCCTATAGTTTCGTTTCTTTTCATTTGAGACAGTTTTGCTGTTTTCAGGTATCTGATAAAAAATAACAATGAGACAGAAAAGGCTGATGTTATGTTTGATCGGCGTATTTTGGTCGCCTGACAACATAAAAGTCACGATTACTATCAAACTTTAGCGTTTTCTTGTTGAGATGGGAGAACGTTGACATTTTCGTACTATATTAGCTACTACGAAATAAATTCTTCCATGCAGTGCGAAACGTTGACATTTAGTAATTAGCTACAATTTGACCATGTGACATGTTTTTTGTTGATTTGGGGGTTAAGGGAAGCTTAAATGCCAAGTTACCAATCAATCTCAAAACTAGTTTAAGGATAGAGTTACAGCAATTTGGGGGTCAAAGGGTTTTAGCGAGCGTCATCTGTCCGACGCAGCCCTAAGGCCCTAAGTCTGCAACACCCAGAATGGATTCCCAGCAATTTTCTTTGCAGATCAACAATGAAAAGTACGTTTTGCTTACAACAATGACATGAAGTAAGTCGGAAACTAGAACGACATCACAAAATTAAGAATTATTGGCATTCGCAGTGTAAATAACACGGGAACCTCCTAACAAAAACCTGCTACGAGGAAATAGTAGTGAATACTTTGCGTTCGAGGTTGTGAAAGAACTGGAGATCAGCCACTAAAGCTTGCAGTTAACTTAATTAAGACTGATTGCCGGAAATATTTTTTTTTTTGCAACAGTGTTGTCAATGTGTGGAACCATTTGCCTTCCGAAGTCGTTTTGGCACATTCCGCAAACGTTTTTAAAAGGTTATTAAACCAAGTTGACCTTTCGAAATTTCTCCATGTTTAAAGTGCGAACATCCAACTGTTGTACGCCCATTCACAAATTTTATTAAATTATTTTTTTTTAATGTGTTTAAACACAGGCGAGGTGTTAGCAATCAAACCTGATCCTTCCTTTGCCTATTGCATTAGCAATGAATTTAATATTACTAGCTGGGCCCGTGCATGCTGCACGATGATTGAATTTCCCGAACTTGGCTTCTCCCGGTGTTTTGTCGTGTTAGGAAAGTAACTGGCGGGGTCAATTTCTCCCGTACACCTCTAACCGCTTCCGTGCCCCCAACACCCCCCACACCGAACTGCACCCCCTGCCAGATTCTCCCAGTGTGGGATCAGTATCTCCCGGCACCTCAGATGTTTGGGCTTTGGTTTTAATGTCTCCCCCCCCCCCCACATACGCCTCCCTCCGTCAGAGAATGCCCCCCCCTTCCCCCGAAATGTGACAGCCTGCCTCCTACCCTTCTTTCTCGTTTTCTCGCCCTTGTCATCCTTCCCTGGCCGGAATTCGGTACATTCCCACGGATGTTTTGGTGTAGCCCCGGAAAAGTCACAATGAAGTTTGATTGAAGTCTGAAAAAAAAACAATCACTGAGAAACCCAGCATTCAGTAAGCAAGTTAAGTCCGCTCATCAGCGAAAGTGAAAACGTCGACAATGGCACACTCCACAATTAAAATAAGATACATTGTCGTTATAATTTGTTGCAATTGTTGTTCATTTAACGAGTATGAACGGTCGCGCACGCAATGATTGTTGCTGCTTGCTTTGAAATAATTCAGCTCAGCTCAGAAAGCCTAAATCTACAAAGCAAATAGGCTATTTTATCGTTAATAGCTGCCAATTAGCTTAGCTGCAACGTAGCTTAGTTGGTTTAAAAGTATAGGGGTTTAGCTGAAACAGGGGTTTTTTCTTTTTACCCATCAAGTATGAACTGTTTTCGATGAAAGTTTGAAATCCATAACACGTGCACCAAGAATTGTTACGCACCGTAGCAAAGACATCATACGTGCACGAAGAATGGCTATCTGGTTGGCTGGTTGGTAGGTTTAAGTAGTCTTAAGTTAACTTTAGAGTGAGCGAATGGTGTAAGGACCTAATAGGATCAATAAACATAAACATGAAAAACACGTTACTTTTAATTATGACGATAAAATTTAATTGTTGGCTGCTACTGATCCTTGAGAGCTTACGGTATTAATATAGTAGATATTATTATTATTATTATTATTATTTTTATGCCAAATGCTCCTCTTATAAATTTAAATGATAATTAAGGAACTTGATCGTGATTTAGGATGCCATCCGTACCAATAATCATCAATTTTTTTTTAAACTAAAAATAAAGTTGTTGTTAGGAGAAACCGTATATGTAAATGAGAAGAACTAACAGCAAAAATATAGCAAAATCCAAAATAATGCAAAATGTTTTGTGGAGGGCGCCACTAGTTCAGCACGCGACGTTTTACGCGCTCCATGGCTTAAGGCGCTGTACACGATATGACGTCATGCAAGAGGGGTAGATTCACGGAGTTACAGTTTCGGACAAAGGGAGAAGCAGGATAAGTAAATTTTGGAAGTCCCAAATATATTGAAATAACTATCAAAACGACGGGATAAAGAGCAAAAAACTCACAGAAATTAGGATAAATTCGCACTAATGTCATGAATTTTACGAAAAAATCGCCGAATTTTTTCAAATTGTTACCCTCTTCATCGGTAACGAAAGGGGGAGGGGGTTCGGCGTTTGTGACATCATTTTGCAAAGGTTGTGACAAAGTGTGACTGGGAGGAGAGTCAAAAAGTGACAATATTTGCCTGACGCCCTTTTGCATATGGCCTCCATTACTTTTGCTTCCCTAACACAAAGACAAGTTAAAGACAAGTCTTTGCGGGCACTTAACATCTTGCGGGTTCTGTCGGGCACTTCATGGGGTGCCGATCGCACTGCCATGTTGCGCCTCTACAGAGCCCTTGTCCGCAGCAAACTTGATTATGCTTGCATGGTGTATGGTTCGGCTAGTGACTCGACTCTCCAGATGTTGGACACTGTGCATCACAGTGGCCTGCGTGTGGCGACTGGGGCATTTCGAACTTCTCCAGTGGTCAGCCTCTATGCTGAGGCCTCGGAGCCACCTTTGCTGTGCGTTTACGTGCTGTGGAATCCAGTCCTGCTTGGTCCATGGTTTTTGGGCCAGACTTGCGAGTCGGTAGACGCAGGGTGGGTAAGGGTGATTTCCGCGATAGGCTCCAGCAGTCCTGTCAGGAGATAGCCTTTGAAATGCCCAGCGTCTTGAGGCTTGGGGGGATGCCAGTGGCCCCTTGGCTTGTCCCAAGTGGCATTTTCATTTTCGTTCTGGCGTCCCTCCCGAAGGGTTCCACTCTGCCAGCAAGGTACTTGCAGGAGTTCCGGCGGCTGTGTTCTCAGTACGCCGGTTATCAGCGGCTGTTTACTGATGGGTCGAAGTCAGACGCTGGCGTGGCTTGTGCTTGTGTTTGTAAGGGAGTGACGGTTGCCCATCGCCTTCCATCAGGCTATTCTGTGTTTTCTACGGAGCTTTTGGCTCTCGGTTTGGCGGTGGAATGGATCCTTGGCCTTCAGGGCACGCATTTCATTATCTTTAGCGATTCCATGAGTGCCCTGGAGTCCTTGGCGACTTACAATCCTCGGAACCCCTTGACACAACGTGTCCAAGCTTTGCTTTCCCGCTTGCCTGGCCAGCGGAAAACCGTGCTTTTCTGCTGGATCCCAGGCCATGTTGGGATAGGTGGAAATGAGCAAGCGAATTCTGCAGCAAAAGGGGGCCTTTCTGGCCCTCTCGGAAGGGATCTCAGCCTTGTTCCCTCGGACGCTTTTCCAACTCTGCGTCTGAGGTTACACGCTTTTTGGCAAGCCTCGTGGGATGGACAGGACGGCAATAAATTACGAGCTATTAAAGGCACTGTTGAGGAATGGCACTCGGCGTGTCGCCGCAGTCGCCGTGAGGAGGTGGTGTTGGCGCGTTTGCGCATTGGTCACACTCGACTTACTCACTGTTTCCTTTTGCGGGGGCTTGACCCTCCTGAATGTTATTGGTGTCGGCGGCCACTTACGGTCCGGCACTTCCTTGTTGATTGTTGCCATCTTGATGGTTTTCGTCGTCGCTTCCATCTTCCACATGA
Source organism: Lithobius niger (assembly GCA_023313725.1). NCBI lineage: Eukaryota > Metazoa > Arthropoda > Chilopoda > Lithobiomorpha > Lithobiidae > Lithobius > Lithobius niger. The sequence goes on along the minus strand of JAHWFP010049476.1, from coordinate 51,730 downwards.
CATTGTGCGTCAATTGGGCGATAAGTCTGTCCTCCTGTCCGGTGTTTTTCAATTTTTGCAGCAGGTACAGATGCATGACAAGATTTAGATTAGGGGTTTGAATAATATCTCTGTAATGTGTGGTGCAGTGGCAACCCGGCAACCCGGACCACTGCACTGTGACTGAGGTTGGCGCTAATGACCAAGCTGTCGACGCGCCATTAAGCCTCATCTCCCCCCCCCCCTAACACAAACTTTGTTGTGAATAAGTTCGTTGGAAATTCGAATTTTTTTTGTAAAACTGTCGAAATTGAAAGAAGGTCTTCTGATGCATGTTGCAGTGATATAAATAAATTTCCCTCGAAAAATCGACATAGTAAAAATTTCTCTGCTTTGCTTAAAGCTGGTAGAAGTCGGCCCCTTGGGGTGGTTTAAAAAAACTATAATAAATTCAGCAGATTACGCTAAATAATTAGCACCACTACGAGTGTATTAGAACTTCCGATGGTTGGTTTAGACCCTGAATTAAAGTGTCTACTTTGTCCAACTTTTGTCCTATATACTAGCACTTCTATGAGTACTTAGTTTGTAAGTAATATTCGCCATATTCGTGGTAATGTAAAAGAAAATTGAAAATAAGCCACCAACGAAAATTGAGCGCAAGAAATAACGTAAACCATCTTTAAGCACTTAAGTTTTATTTACGTGTTGTGACCCGGATTTGAACCGGCAAACCAGTTCACCACCAGATCAATGCCGTAACGCCCTTATCGGTAAAAACCGGTAAAGCAGTGACGTGGTCATAGACTGGTTCGCCGGTTCGAATCCGGGTTACATGTCTTGAATGAAACGTTAAGTGCTTAAAGATGGTTTTACGTTATTTTTAGTGTATGTCTGTTTATTCGTGGTAATGGTTCAGTTCTTACTTGAGCATGCATCTGCGCTACACCAGCGCTTTTGGGATGATGCAATATAATTAAAACATTTAACCTGTGTATGCTTTTCTTCCATTTCATGTTGGCAAATTTGTAGCTGTGCTAAGGTTTAAATGCATGGGCGTAAAGTCGCGGTCGGAGGCCCTGCCTATGATTCAATTCCCCCCCCCCCTCCCCACTGTTTTTGCTCTTTACTTAGGTATATATGAAATATTACTTATGGCTGTCGCTAGTGTCCTGGTATTGTCGCTCAGCTATCGAGTGCATCGTGTTATGAGCGCATAGGCAGAATACACCCTACATCGGGCGCAAACCTGCCCGGTTCATTCTCCAGGTAGTTTCGATTGATGGGAGGACATTTATCGTGTTCGAGCGAAGGGCGGTTCCCTCCTCCCTCCCCCCACAGTTCTTATTACATACTGGCTGACAGTTCCTAAAATTAATAAAATAATTTTAAAAGCACGCTTGTGCCCTAAACCATGCGCAATGGCTGTTTGCCGTGACGTCACCATGAGTTAGCCAATGACGAACGAGAACAACGGCTGTTTGGCCGTCTAATTGGTCTAGCCCAGTCATGTGGTATGCACGTCACAGCAAACAGCCATGGCGCATGGTATAGAAGCAGCTAGGAATTTCTGGGGGAGAATGGTAAGCTCACCTAGTGTGGTTTCCGGAGGTATTTTTTTTTATAAATATTTTATGCCATGAAATGGGCGTCAGAACCAGCGTCGCGTTAATTGGGCTATGTGGAAAGCAGCACAGCTCACTGCTCGAAATAAAAAAAGAAATTTTTCTCACACTACGCAGCACACAATTTCAAAAACGCAGCACACATGACAATTTCCAAGGTACCACGCGCGATGTGCGTTCGATGTACGGTTCATTCTGGCAGCGTTCGTCGGTCATACGATATTTGCTTGCGCGCTCATTAAATCCTTTCGTTATGGGGGCTCTGAACCATGTCTGCGTTCATGTCCGTTATTAGCACGACGGGGGCACTTAAGGGTCGGGGGTCCTCCAACGTTGTGATCCCAGTCACCCCTTTATTTAGGCCTTGTTTAAAAAATGATTATGCAAACTGGTTCTCACGCTGTCCCTGTTGTTCTATTACGAGGATACAGAAATAGTGTAAACACTAAGACGTAACGATTAAAAACAGAACGCCAGTACTGTGCACTTAAAATAAACAATTTGCGACGTTTCGACGCAATCTCCGTTCGTTATCAAGCAAAAAAATATACGGCTAATAAGCCAAAGTCACGAAAAATATTTTAAAATCCATAAAAACTCCGGCACTTCCTTGTTGATTGTTGCCATCTTGATGGTTTTCGTCGTCGTTTCCATCTTCCGCATGACATTGTGCGCCAATTGGGCGATAAGTCTGTCCTCCTGTCCGGTGTTTTTCAATCTTTGCAGGAGGTACAGATGTATGACAAGATTTAGATTAGGGGTTTGAATAATATCTCTGTAATGTGTGGTGCAGTGGCAACCAGTGACTGAGGTTGGCGCTAATGACCAAGCTGTCGACGCGCCATTAAGCCTCATCTCTTCCCCCCCCCCCCCATAAAAACTCAAAGCCCATGAATAAAAATAATAAATGAAATGGACCTAAGGCAGCTTAGAAACTCCCAGTTGAGAACTTGACCTCGCGCCTGCTGGTGAGAAATGAGAATGGGATTTTTGCTCAGCTTTTTATACAGGATGGTCCATAAAAAACACAACAGCAAAATTTTGCTATGACCAAACTTTTTTGTTAGCACCCTCCAGATCCGTAAAGGGTCAGATGATATCTAATAGAACGGGTAGTTTTGAAAGTCCCTTTACGGTTCTGGAGGGTGCTAACAAAAAGGTTTCGACTTAGAAAAATTTTGCTGTAGCTTTTTTTTATAGACCACCCTGTATTGATTTGTCGTGGTGGGTGAAATTTCAAATACCTAATTCTTGGAAAATAGGGAAATCGTCTTTTAATGCATAATTTTCCGTTACAATGTGTATTGGAGGATTTTCTATCAGAATGAAGGGGGGGATCACCCGATTTTACAAAAATGTACTATTTCCAATTTCTTTCACCAGGGCAAACCAAGAAAAATAGATGAGCAAAAAAAAAACCTGTCCTCACGTGCACTAGTATAGGCGAGATTCTATACTGCTAGTTTCCGAGCAGCCTTATAGTGTCCGCGGCCCATCTTGAGTTCGCCCCAGAATGAACACAAATAATCGATTGTACGTGTTTGGTCGCAGAGTGCCTTGTTGATATCCAAAGTAGTTACAAACGCAATGGCAGCCGTCGGTTAAAACCGCCCCTTCCAGGAAGACATAGCCGATCACAAAATAAGTGCAGGACTCAAGATACGCCGCGCACACTATAAGTCCATTTTATTTATTACTTTTATTTTTGTGCTTTGAGTTTTACGTTTTTATGGAATTTAAGGTGTTTTACTTGACTATGGCATCTTAGCCGTATAATTTATAACTTGGTAAAGAAACGGCGATTTCTGTGACAGGTCGCGAAGTGTTTATTACGTGTGCACTGAACTAACTTTCTATTTTTAATCGTTAACGAGGATACAGCCTCAGGCATTCGATTTCCTTTTCGTTTTGTTTCAGCATCGGGTTTTTATATTTGTTTTAGGTCAATTTAAGACCCATTGATTCGCAGGTTTCTTCCTCTTTGTCACTCGTGTGGAAATAAACAGACAATTTTGAAGGTCAACACGAGACTGTATTGGGCAATTTTTTCCTTCTGTGCGTAGGGAAAAACCTTTTTTAAATTTATTTTTAACCCAATGGGGTGGGGGCACCAGCACACACACCTAAATCCGCAACTACTTTCTAGTCTTAATTATTACATAAATGACGAATATTGATAAGGTGGTGGTGGTGTTAATGAACAGGACCTAGCTAAACAAAATCTAGTAATAATAATTATTATGAAAATTGTTATTAAAATAGACTAGCCATATGGTTCGCTTCGATCACTCCATTGGCGTCCATCCATGCTTCATGTAATTTCTTGGATTCAAGAGCATCACAAAATCGATGTACTGGTTATTTTGATGCAAACTAATTGCTATTGTCGCTCAAAGTTCGTTCATCACGTATCCTCAGCACGTCTGCATTTTATTTACAGCGTTCAAAACGTACGATTTGTTTGTGTGCGCGTTTGTACGTCTATTCCTCCAGAAGTACTCCCCGTACGAATGTGAGAGATGAAAGATTGAGAGAGCTAAGCGAAACACACGTTGAAAAGGTTTAGTTTACGTGGAAATCGTTCGCTTTGCTCGCTCAATCCACGCACCTTTGTGCTTTAGAAACATGAATGTTTGACATCCTTTTAAAACCTTTTTGACATCCTTGACATCCATGACATCCATGATATCTATGACATTCATGTTTGACATTCTTTTTAAAAACAGTGGGTTTGAATTTCCATGCATCAAGTCAGTTGATACAAAACCAATTTTAACATGTGGTATGTTGCAAAATACATCGTCCCTTTAGGTTTTTTTTTTGCGTGCATCCTTTTCCTGATCATCTCAGTACGTAACTAATATCTTCAAGACGGTTTGTTTGTCACGAATTTTAACCCGTGCATGAACAAACTATGACGTCATGAACAAACATGAGGGTTTAAAAAAAACTGACGTTATTTTTGCGAGTTCTTTCGCTTATTTGAGGGTCATAATTTTGATATAATTTCGACATTCGATAAAAACTGTCTTTTAAATCGCTTACACCGGCAATAACTTTAGCAATTACTCTATTACAGATAAGTAGATGTTGTTACAGTTTTTCGTATTTAGAAGCCTGTATAAAAGCATACATGTTTTTATCTGCACTCATACTGCGTTTCAAATTTCAACTCTATTGTGTCACTTTTAAATAGGGTCGATAGCCATAATTAGATGCAGTTGAAAAATTAATATTTTTTCAACATTACCAATAAAGCTACTTCATTATGTTTAGAGTCAGATTTACGGCTCTTTGTCTACGTTGTAATAGCATAAATACCCTGATTGCAGAAATGAGAGGTAGTCCTCACAATCAAATATTTCCAGGTAAAAAAACTGGTAATTTATTTCCAGTTCTTTTAAACACTTGAGTACCAGCCAAACATGTTGGGGGTGAACGAAAGAAACTTTAGTTGCAAACTCGAAACTCTAGGCCGATATCATATATTCGGTCAATAAGTCCACAAGTAATACCATATCATATCATGTATTTGTTACTGATATAATATGCCCCTCCCCTCCCGACTCAAAGGAACATTTTCAACCCCCTCTCCACCCCCCCCCCCCAAATCCCCAAATGTAACTGAACTGCACTGCATGTTTCAGGAAACCACTTTCCAATTTTATGGAAAACGCTCCATACGTTTCTGGATAGGTAAGGAAACCTCTTTCTGAATCTCGTACTGCTGCCATACTTTTGTTTGGTACGGCGCTTTGTCTGCTGGACATCCTGAATAATGGAGTAAAAAGCACGGTAACAGATTATGTGAAGGCAAACCAAGCAGTGCTACATAAAAATACAAACAACGTTTCGAAAATTATCAATTTTCGTCTTCAGGTTAGCAATAAAATTAAAGCATGGCAAAAGCCACTAAGTCAACCTATATTAAAAGCATAAAACAGTCATTTAAAACGATAAAAACCACTAATTTCTCCCCTCAAAAGCGGCAGAAATGGCAGCCGAAAAGCAACGACCCACCTGCTCCGTTGGGATGCCACGTCGTAAGGCTCGAGGGGGGGGGGGGGATTGAGGCTTAATGGCGCGTCGACAGCTTGGCGTAAGGCTCGACTTAGTGGCTATTGACTTAGTGGCTTTTGCCATGCTTTGATTTTATTGCTAACCTGAAGACGAAAATTGGTAATTTTCGAAACGTTGTTTGTATTTTTATGTAGCACTGCTTGGTTTGCCTTCACATAATGAACATCCAGAAGATATGTAGTGAAGCCATTATGGCTAACTTGTTTGAAGGATAACTCCTATCCTAATGGGATCCGATTTTCATTTTTTTTTTTGCTTTAGCAGGCTTACGGTTCAGTACAACTTTCCAATTTACCCCACTATTCAACGACGTGTAGTTCAAAATTTAACATCGTGATGACATCCAAGGACCATTGCAAGGTCATTTAAAGTAGCATTTCTACATGTCCCCCGACCCATACTATATGTATATACATTTCATGGTTCCCCTCTTAGTAGATTTGGAATGCCAGTAGGCTTCTCCAGACTTTTGCATCAACCCTGTATAGTCGCCTCTATAAATTATCAGCTACCCTTACCGAAATTGTCAGCCAAAGGAACGATGTACTAATGCAGAAAAGTTGGTGGAACAATTCCTGTGTTTTGGCAGCTTGGAAAGAGCCCACATTTCTGAGCCGAAAATTTGTTATTTTCCAGCAACCTAAACAACACGTCACGGCTGTTTGGCGTGACGTGTGTATCACATGACTGTTCTAGTCCACTCAGACGACCAAATATCCGCTATTCTCGTTCGTCATTGGTTAACTCATGATGACATCACGGCAAACAGCCGTGGCTCGTGGTATAACCAGGTTGAACAAACAAAGATTGGGCTTGTTTTTACACCGTTACACTGTCCTCGTATTATGTTCTCATCACGCAGAATTTGTTTACCTCCTTCCAAAATCTGCCGTCGATGGCTCTTTGGCATTGAGCCTAAGCCCATCACAGCAGAACGCCTTATTTTTTGAAGTATGGGGCGTGAAAAGGGTGAAAAGTCTAACCCAAGAAGACTTCCACGTTAATCTCGTCTGCGGTCTCGCACCGAACGAGTCGGGATGGACGAACGGTTCCGGTGGCCATGGGTGACGAAGCGTTGGCATGTCTGTCGCCTCCCCATTTTCTGCCCATTAGTTAACGCATGCGCTGTCTGGTCTGCCTATCTTACAGCACGAGGCTTGTAGGAGGTGGTGGAGGGGTTGAGTTGGGGGTAAGAGACGCCCTCGGGCTATGGTGGCTGGAGGGGCCCACCGCAGGCGACCGCGACAACGAGCCACGACCATGGACCACGTGACAAGGCAACCAAGTGTCATCCCTAGTGGCGGACGTGTCAGACTGATCACATGATCGTGATGCGTGAAGACGTCATGGATCGCTAGAGGAGTCCCCCTTCCCCCCAATTCCGCCTTCCCCACTCCATCCCCAACAGCTCAACACTGAGTGAGAAAAACAAGAGGCGAATAAAAAGAAGGGAACTTCTGTATGCGAAGAGAAAACCTTTCTGTAACGAGGACTTCGGATTGCCACAACAATGATTCTGCACAACAATTTCGTCACGAACGAAAGGACGTCTTCGACTGCCATGGCTCTTTCATCCACCTACTCTTGGACTGATACTGTCCAGAAAGTATTTTAAACAGCAAAATAGTTATACAAAATAGGTCACAGGTAATAGGTTAACCAGGCAGGCAAGTCAACCAACTGGTTTTAGAAAAAAACAGGATGACTGAAACTAGTTGTCTAATCAATATTCGTATTAGACCTAAGTAGTTCTATAGCCTTAGACACGTAGTGTATGAGAGCAGTCAAAGCATTGTCTCGATAGTCACTATTGTAACATATTGCACTATTGTTACATTTTGACATTGTTAGCCACTCCTCCTCCTCCTCCTCCGGTGGACGGAAAGCGTTGGGGGGGGGATTGAGGCTTAATGGCGCGTCGACAACTTGGTCATTAGCGCCAACCTCAGTCACAGTGCAGTGGTCCGGGTTGCCACTGCACCACACATTACAGAGATGTTATTTAAACCCCTAATCTAAATCTTGTCATACATCTGTACCTCCTGCAAAAACTGAAAAACACCGGACAGGAGGACAGACTTATCGCCCAACTGACGCGCAATGTCATGCGGAAGATGGAACCGACGACGAACACCATCAAGATGGCGACAATCAACAAGTAAGTGCTGGACCGTAAGTGGCTGTCGACACCAAGAACATTCAGGAGGGTCAACCCCCCGCAAAAGGAAACAGTGAGTAAGCGTTGGTTGCGCTCTGTTTTTGTGTTCATTTTCCTACCTTTGTTGCTCCCAGGATTTTAGCTTTGTAATAGGTTTGCAGCGGGCGCATGACACAGGGGCTTAGCCCCAATAAACACATTCATTCATTCATTCATCCTTCTCCTTAGTTTTAGGGTAGGCGCGTGGCCATGGGCCGTGACCCCAATAAATTATATTTGACCTCCTCCTCCTCCGCCTCCTACTAGGTTATTGGCGTTTGGTAGTATTCTACTCTTTGTAGTAGAGCGCGTAGCGAAAGGCCAAGGCCCTGGAAATAAATTCAAATTCAAGTCAAATTCCTCCTTCTGTCCATTTTCTGAAAATTGTCGTGCGCAAACGAACTCGAATAAGCACTACCTGCCATCCGTGCTAATTTTCAGGAAATCACTAAGCAATGATTTTGAAATCACTTCCTCGCCCTAAGTAATAAATAAACAGTCAGTTAGTTCATGCGGCAACATTTGTAGATTCATCCATATTTCATTTGCTTTTCGAGACGGGGGATGGCATTGAGGCTTAATGGCGCGTCGACAGCTAGGACATTAGCGCCAACCTCAGTCACAGTGCAGTGGTCTGGGTTGCCACTGCGCCATACATTACATAGATATTAAATAGACACCAAATCTAGATCATAACTTATATCTGTCCCACCTACAAAAATTTAAAAAAAAAATGCCAAATAGAGGGCAACCTCATCGGCCAACTGACGGTCTCAGTCACGTGGAAGGTGGAAACGGTGGCGCACACCATCGAGATGATGACATTCCACAAGCACATTATGGACTATAAGTGGCCGGTGTCACCAATGACATTCAGGAGGCATCCCCTCTGAAAAGAAAACAAGGTCGGTGTGACCGCTACGTAAACATGTTATCACCACCTCTTCATGGGGAATGCGGCGACAAGCCGAATGCCAAGACTGGATAGTGCCTTTTACAGCACATAACTTATGGTAATTCTTTGTTCACAAGCAGCATATAACCTAAGACATAGAGTTGGAAGGCGTCTGAGGGAACTAGGGTCAATCCCTTTCGAGAGTTCTAGAAAAGACCCTTTTCACTGTCGCATCAGCGTACCCATTCCGAGCAACCCTACATGGCCAACATTGGTGAGTGCAGGTGTTTCAAGTAGCATGCAGTTTTTGCCCACAACAGGAAGTTCTCTTTCTTGTTTTGCCTAAGTTCTAACACCATCACATTCTATAGCAGCTCGGAATAATACATGAAGAAGGACCCTAACCACAAGAAGGCGAAAAGCAAGCAACAGCAGATAAACTTATAAATGAAGCAGACAAAAAGTAAAAAGACACTGTCGAGGTTGCCCATGCACTCTCGGAGAAAGAAAAGGCAGGAAGAAATGGCACAAAAAAAGCAAAAAAAGGAGCATATTCAAGATAATGTACCAAAAAAAAAAAAAGAAACTCAACCCTGATCAGTTTGTTTTTTAATAAGAAACAAAAACAATTTTAACCATGTTTTAATCACTTTTGGTCTATTTTTTAAACCAATGTGTCACTTTGTTCACCTTTTAAATCGTCTTTGGCATTGGGAGCCCTGATTTTGTTCCAGTTCTGCTTTCCCGCTTGCCTGTCCAGCGGTTGATTAAGCTGTCGACGCGCCATTAAGCCTCATCCCCCCCCCCCTGTCCAGCGGAAGACTATGATTTTCTGCTGGATCCTGGGCCACGTTGGCAAAGTTGGGAATGAGCATGCTGATGTGGCAACGAAAGGGGGTATTTTTGGGTCATCTCGATAGGAATCTCAGCGTTGTTCCCTAGGACGCCTTCCCAACTCTACGTCTGAAGTTGCATGCTGTTTGGCAAGCTTTGTGGGACACACTAGATGGCAATAAGTTGCGGGCTGTTAAAGGCACTATCCACTCATGGAACTCGGCTTATGGCCACTGTCGCCGAGAGAAGGAGTTGTTGGCCCGTTTATGTTCACACCAACACACACATTGATTCCTTTTGAGGGGTGGGGGATATCCATCCTGGACATTTACGGTCCGTCATTTGCTTGTAGATTGTTACCATCTTAATAGTGTTTGTCGTCGTTTCCATCTTCTGAAAAACTAGAGTGCATCAGTTGGGCGATGAGTCTGTCGTCCTGTCCTGGATTTTTTCCCCCAATTTTTACAGGAGGTATATGGTTATATGATAAGATCCAATTTGGGGTTTGTTTTACATCTCTGTAATGTGTTGCGCAGTTACATCCCGGTCGATGCACTGTGACTGAGGTTGGCACTGATTACCTAGCATAAAAACACAATTCCCCCCCCCCACTCCCTTGATTTTGTTTCCGTACAACTTTTCAGTCTACACCTAAAGCCCTAACCAGACTGGCTGCTCGCGGCTGCACGCCAACGCAAGATGGGGTGCCAAAGACGTCAAAATCGGTCCTTAAACGCAACACCAACCCGTCAATAGCAATAATTGTGACCTTGTAGGAACGTGGTAACGCATAGCTTCGCACGAAATTGTCTTCTGTCTGGAGAGGTCTTAAGGCTACGATAAGACGTCAAGGATCAGAAGTGAAGTGACATAAAAGGGTTGCTAAGGTCGAACATTTATAGCGACGAATCTTGGTTTTACAAGTCGTTGAACGCTTTAGTTAGAAATGTTGTCCTCCCCATATATGAATCAGTCTCTTTACGAATATGAGAAAAATAACTGACATCTCCACGGACCTGGAAGTCAAGCATTCCAGATAAACAACTGACAGGAAGTCAAGTAGCACTGTAAAATAATAATCCGAGTTTCTAAACTTGCAACTCTAGAAATGATGACAGAAAAATTCATTAGTTTCGCCATTATTTCCAAGGTTACTTGCGTATTTAGACTTTGCAACGAGATCTCAAGGTTTTAATAATTTTAATAATACCTACCTTTGCTTTATAGCGGAGAACTTCACGTTCTGAACTTGTATCTTTATTAACCACCTCGACGTACACAGCGACCTTGACGAGATGATTAATCTCTACTGATGGGATTTCATCGGTTTTCATCACATCTTTATGTTTCATTTTGATATGTAAAAAAAATTCAGCCAAACAGTTGGTTTTGATCACACTTTATCACCCAATTTCACGATCTGTCCTCTTTTAACAATGAAACGTGAAGGGATTGCAACAATGGTTTTTGTGGAGGAGGCGTGAAATGGGAGAGGAGGACTGAGATGGGGGGGGGGGGAGTGAGAGGCTCCACAAAATCTCATTATTAAAGCATTTTTTCTTGATTTCGACGACCTGTTAACCGTTCACGTAACGGAAACTCAACGACGAATACTCCTTCAAGAGACAAGGAATAACATTTCTCTGAACAATGTCATCTTTGTCTCATTGTTGAGATTTCTGAGCAAAAGAAGGTCAGCACGGTAAGTTGTGCACGTGCCATCCCATTGTTGTCGGACTGAGATCGTGAAATTGGGTGATAAATAGGTTATCAACCTCTTTCCTCGGAGAGATACGACAACAATTCGACCCTGCGGGCTTCGACTTTGTTGTATCTCACTTCTCGGAAAGTGGCTGGTAACCTATACTTATTTAAGCCAATATTTGATCACAGCGATCTGTAGTCTCACAGGCAAACTGTGTGAAAGGAGTAAGTTATTGACCTGTTTGTTATGGAGATTCATGGATTTATTACCCTATTTCTTCTTGCTAACACCCAGATTTTTTTAATCGCTTTTTTTCTGAGTTGCAGGGCTATTCTTACTTTCAAACGTAAATCCCAAAATACCATTTCTGTTAGTGAGTAGTCGCTTTTTTGTTGTTTTGGTGCTGCTAATGGAACCCCGACAATCATCCATTTGGAAGTAACGCAACTTTAAAAGGGTACACCTATCCAGGCTTTACTCTTACAACTCAGTGAGACAGATTCTTGTTACATTTCGCTGGACTTGAAAGAAAACAAGTTGTGAAAGATAGAGGGAGTGGCCCAGGGCCAAAACTTGACCATTTCTATCGTTGGAGTGCTTTTGTTTTTTGTTCTTTTCTTTATTTTTGTTCTCTTGGCCATATCCTGCCGCAACACGCCCACAATCTCAGAGAAACGGCACAAGTTTTGTTACATTGGACTTATTACATTGAAGTAGATAGTAATGCCTCATTGTTTCTGTGTAAAAGTTCTGACAAAAACGGAAGTGCGATATGAGAAAGTTAAATGGAGTGGACAGTTGCTTAAAACTATATGATCTAGGTACGAGTGATGAGAGCTAGCCTACAGTAGTATATCTTGCTTTGACTTTCTAGTTATGGTCAGTTTGAGTGTAGGAACACTCGGTTTCTGTCACCTAGAAATTACCTCGGTACGGAATTAGGATGCTATTCCCAGCTTTCCAAGATTCCCAACTTGTTAACACCACTTGTGATGTAGATTTGTGGTTTGGGTAACATTTCTGTGTGACGGGATCCCGGACCACTCACTGTGACTGAGGTCGGTATTAATGGCCAAGCTGTAACGTGCCTTTAAGCCTCGACCCCCCCCCCCCTCCCCCACTTATGATCTATTTGGAGTGTTTCATATTAACTGTTTAATATTTCTCGCTTGTTGCCACGTGTGAAAGTAGCTTTTAACTTTCGGTACTTTAAGCACTACTAACTGGTCATACTTCCCAACACATGGGTTATTAAAGGCACTGTACATGAATGACACTTTAGCTTGTCGGCACAGTTGCTGAGAAACGGTGGCGTTGGCTCGTTTACATATTGATCACATGCACTAACATTACTCATTGCTTCATTATGACGGGGTTATCCGTCTTGAATGTCATTGGTGTCGCCGGTCACTTCCGGTTCATCACGTGCTTGTTGATTGGCACCATCTTGATGGTGTTCGTTGCCATTTCCATATCCCGCGAGACTTGGTGCTTCAGTTGGGTGATAAGTCTGTCCTATTCGGATTTTTTAATTTTTGAAGGAAGTACAGACATGCGGTAATACGCATATTTGGGGGTTGTTTCCATCTCTGTTATGTGTGGTGCAGTGGCAACCTGGACCACTGCACACTGTGACGGAGACTGACGCTATTGAACTAGCTGTCATTACGCCATAAATCCTCATCCCCCAACCAACTCTCGTACAAAAAAAGATCTGTGGGGCCATAGGCATTGATTTGTTGGGACAACATGAAATAAGACTGAAGATAGAGAACAATGCTGCCGAGATAAAGATCTTGTCGGTGTTAAATCATAAAGTATCGAATTGATGTTAATGGGCACACAAAAATACGCTTCACTCAGGCAGTGATTTAACGTTTAACACAATCATTGAATTTCTGAAGATTTATTAATACTTCTTAACACGAAATGAAAGAGTGAAAAGACAAGTTGATAGTGAGTTATGTGGTTGAAGCACAGACAGGAGACCGAGCTTAACTCATTTCGGCCTAATAACTTATAATTGGACAACATTTAACAGTAAGATTAACAGTAAGAGCTGATTATCGGAAGGAACATATTTCGACAAATCTTGACTATAAAATATGCTATTTCAAGTCTCTTGTATAAATCTTCAAAACAGTGTCGTAAAAATCACTGGTTATCACCTTGGCAGATGCTGAACACAAATGTTCTGTCTTTTGTATAGGAAGAAACAACGTAAGTCTTCCTTATAATTTATGGAGCCATTGTTTGACCCTCATTTCTGAGTTGAGCAAGTGGATTTCCTTGGGTCTAACCATTTCAAACCTCTGTAGTCACGTTGTCAAAATTGCAAATTAACAAGTTGTCATCTTAAGGCGGCGATTTGTTTCTCGTGAAAAGTCAACCTTTGTTCGTGCTTTACGACTTACGTATCCTATCTTATTAATCAAATTATAAATCAAAGTATAAATCTGCGCGGTGAGCCTGCACTCATGGTCATACATTTAACCTTGTTGTAAATCTGGTAACCCGGGTAGAAAAGTGTTAGTTCATCAAAAAGTGTTAGTTACAAAAATTAAGCCACGATGACCTGCTTGGGTCTTTAGATTAACATTTTTAGATTTTAAGGTTTATTCCAAGTACCTTAGCTGAAGAGCCTCATCTCATTTTCAAAGCGTTGACGTCTGTTTTTGTATTTTAGGTAACCAAGCCTGCAAATTTTAGGCCGAAAGTTAAAATTTGTGTGTGTGTTGCCAATGGCTTGTGGGATTTTGTCGTCAAGGGACATTGTTTTATCCAATTTCATCCTGCCAACAAAATAATTTTACAACTTAGCCCCATCCATTTGTAGTAGACCAATCAGTTTTGCTAATGAAATACAATGAACGGATCCGACTGCCCATTTGACTGCCCAAGAGTTGTCGACGCGCCATTAAGCCTCAATCCCCCCCCCCCCCCATTTGACTTTAAACTGTAAACCGGCATTCTACCCCTCCAATTCCAACTTTCGTGGTTTGTCGTCTTACGTGTCTTTTATGGTCTAAATTACACGCCCACTCACTTCACCAGATAAGAATGTTTGACGTCACATGCAACGCTCTAACGGATTGTACCTGAGAACGCACGTGTTGGGAATGTCTTTCATAATAATGTTGTTTAAAACTCCCTAATTCCGCAGACGTGTAGGCATACGAAGCCATTTTAACCAGATTTCTGACACTCCACCTCACGTCATAATACGCAGCATTTTGGAAGATACGGTCGTACATTTTGAGCCCCAAATCGAAGCGACCCATAAAATGCAACATTTTTGAAAAAGTTGCATTTTACAAACATTTTGCAGAACGTATTCAAAACCACCGTAATCTGCACTGAAAGCAGCACATGATTGAATTACCGATGTGTATACGAGACTTTTCCATCACAGATAGAGAGGTGTGTGGTGTGTCCGTGGTTTTGGTGGTGTGCTCTCCTCTACGGAAGCACACCTCTGCCACCTTTCCTTACTGGCCGCTAGGGCCTCACTGTACTTGTTAAAGTAATGTGCACTCCCGTCACCCTTATACAATAAAGGATACAAGGCAATGCCAATGCTGGTCTTGATGTCAAAACTACCCCGTCTCTCTTACTGAACACCACGCAGTGGGAAGGGTCCTGGAAACCCACAACACTCCAGTGTGCGCCCATAAAATATCCTATGGTGGCGTGAAGAAGAATTTTTTTCGCTGTGGCGCACGACGTGGCGTTTGATATTACCAACAGCGACGGTGGCGTTGTGCGGTGGCGAATATCTCAATTTTTGCCCTTGCCGGTGATGGTGGCCATTTTCTGTAGTCTCCAACCCAGACTTGCACAAAATTTATAGTTTCCTCATTTTCCTCATATTAATTTTTTTTTAATTGGGAGTGTTTGGTATCATTTTTTTATTGCTTGTAATGTGCTACGTAGCATTTTTGGGGAATTCTGCTAGCATATTTCAAATTTCTCACCTGGTCACACTGGTCTTATACCAGTTTTGGCCTCTAAAGTAGGTTTATGGTGGTCAAGCCAATGATTCTGATAACTGATTTTAACTAATTTCAACTAATTAAAATAACACAGGTAACGTTCTTAACGTCACTGTTATTGACGAATTAATAAATGAATCCGAGAGTAATCGGATTTTTATTTAAAAAAGATGTTCTTTTTCTTACCCCAGACAAAGAGCATCTTCTGCTTCCAAAGAAAAGTCAGGGGGGGGGGGGCCCAAAAAAAAATTGGCATCATTTTGCAGAAGCGAAGAACTGAAACCATCGGTTTTCAAATTCCACCATTTTACTCTCGCAATACACATACAACCTCCAAAGAAATGTTTCGTACTCCATCGACGAAAGATTGCACGACGACAGTTTGGGAGGAATGATTGACTGTTGTGCGTCGCCTTTATTTGCTTTTGAGAATAGTTTCCATGACGACGATTATAATCAGCAGTTTGAAGAGGACGTTTCCGAAGTACCGTAAGTAATACTGAGACCTCCTCTGACATATTATCTCAGCGGAAACTGTGCACACCTGACATTTTCGGGTAGAGAAGGGCCCTGTGATGTCTCGTGCTCATGTCGATTGTAGCATGTAAAATATTCTAGAAATTTCCGATGGGATTTGCCTAGGAAAATTGTCCCTCTCTCCCTCTGGCGCTATGGCTAATGCTGAGTGCGCGTCAAACAACAACAGTCTCGCACGTGAGGCCTGCTCCGATGCACTAAACAGTGAATATTCTTGTTCTTGTGCACCTCCCCCCCCCCCCCACCACGTTTCCCTCCAACGTATTAATTCCGTAAAAACCTCATATAGTCTCGTGATCGGAAAATTCACCAGGGTCGCAATTTCATGGTGGCCCCCGGGAAACCAAAAAAATTGGGGTCTTCTTTAAAAAATATTTCAGGATTTTTTTTTACCTTTTTAGGGACATCAGACAACCTTTATTTGGTAATTCTGTCTTTTTCAGTATGGTTATCTACTGTTCGGAGAGCCCGGACTGTGTTTGGGGGCCCCTGAACAGTATGGGGCCCGGTGCAGTCCCTCCTCTCCCCCCGCCCCCTTTACTCACTGCGACTGCATTTAATATTGTTGTTTTAATGTTTTGAGCGGTGGGTTTCGGTGCTAATCAATGAGCTTCAATAGCCATTCTCCTAATTCGGCAACCTAAAGCGTATGTCTTTACCGTTTCCCTCAATAAGTCGAGGCAAGCCCCTCCCCCCCCCCTTCAAGGTGAGCCGCTGGGTACTTTGTCCCCTTTGCCACCGCTACCTTCCCCCCCCCCTATGTAGCACTCGACTTACTCACTGTTTCCTTTTGCGGGGGGGGGGGGTTGACCCTCCTGAATGTTATTGGTGTCGGCGGCCACTTACGGTCCGGCACTTCCTTGTTGATTGTTGCCATCTTGATGGTTTTCGTCGTCGTTTCCATCTTCCGCATGACATTGTGCGTCAATTGGGCGATAAGTCTGTCCTCCTGTCCGGTGTTTTTCAATTTTTGCAGGAGGTACAGATGTATGACAAGATTTAGATTAGGGGTTTGAATAATATCTCTGTAATGTGTGGTTGGCGCTAATGACCAAGCTGTCGACGCGCCATTAAGCCTCATCTCCCCCCCCCTATGTAGTACGCCCTAACAATACTGAGCCTTGCTTTAGTGTATCTGTACTGCGACGATAAGTTGTATTCGTTGTAAATTGAAAATTTACGATGTGAGTTCATCATTTCCATCTAAATGATGAGAATACTTTTTGCCTGATTTGTTTTTCTGCCTCAACATGCCCCATCAATGCCACACCACGAAAGGTTTTCTTTTTTAATAAAAAAAAACCGAGCACTCCGGGTTTAATTAATTTCCTTTAAGATACACCGGTCATTATTGTTTATGGGGGGGGGGGGTGTTCTGGAGGAATTGAAAATGCAACTTCCAAATTTTCGAAAAACCCCGTCCTCACCCGAAATAAAATAAATGACCCCCCCCCCCAAGATACGAAACTAATCTGACCACCCTCCGTCCCCCCCCCCCAATCCCAAACGCAAAGCGTAAGCTTATCGAATGCCTTTTCCAGTTAAGTGTAGGTGAATTCCGCTGGACTAATAATAAAAATTTCATTTCGAGTCGACAGGTTCCCAATTGTATGGAAAACGCCATGACTTCAAGTATGTTCTTGGAAATATTCAAAGAAGTGGTGTTTTTCTTTTTTTTATAAATCACCTTCGGACCAAGAGTCATGATTCTTGATGGTAGAATTACTTTTGATGTAAGGGGTTCATATTGGCACTTTAAGCCAGCTCGAGTCAACATGTCCATATCCTTCACAACATCAGCACGTGCAAAATGAAAAATACCTCCGAACAGTATTTTGCTAAAAATGATTCTGGCAACAAACGTTGTTAGAAAGTGGCTTTTAAAAACCATTCACTAGGAATAACTTCAAAATCTTATAAAAACTTTCACGATGGAGAGTTCTTGGAGAATGTTGACTGTTGTAAGAGTCACTTTTCAGATCCAAAAAATGTATCTAAAATATGTATGACCCCCTGGTGTCCAAAAAAATCCATGACCCCCAATTTCCTCCGCCCCACCCCATCCTGAGTTTAATAATAACTAGTCCTTAAGTCAGTAATAAATATAGGCGCACGCTTTTCTACGTTCTCAAATATTAAATTGTATTTAATACAAACCCGTCTAATTTGTGAGTACGACTAAAAAGTGGTATACTAAAATGAGTTAATATTTAGTAAGCATTTATTATGGCGTCATATTTCATTGAGTTACATAACCAGGATTTGAACCAAAGAACTCCGGATCGTCATTCAAACGATCTGGCCGTCTGAACTATCTCTCCAAGTTCTTAATAAAGGCTATAACCTTGTAGAAATGGTCAGACGACAGTAGCGTGCGAGTAGTATCCCTGGCTTTTTTGGTTCGGATAAAGCTGACAACGTTCAGTAAAATCAGAAGTTTATAAATACACGGACGTTTGAGTAAGAGTGTCGTAACTCTCGCTTTGCTATCCACCACTTGTCACCAGGTCGCGTGGCAGAGTAATTTTGGACTTGACTTTCTGGATCTAGTTTATTAGTGTCGCCAAAATAGTATTTACCAAAGCAGTGCTAGTAGCCATTAGTTTCCCAGCATACGCGAGAACAGATGTGGAGCTGGAGACAAAATACGTTCTTTTGAAACCTCAGTCAGTCTCGGTTTGAGAAACAAAAGGCGTTACTGCCCATGACCTGACACATGTTTGAACTATTCGCAGCACAAGTGGTATTTTTTCACCTGCATTTATTAGGTAAAAAACAACACAGCGTACTTTTTAACGTACGTTTTCCGCAAAAGTAAAAACGGACACTAGTTCGACAACTGCTTCATGCCATTCCGTGAAATATATGCCTGTTTTAAAGGCTTACCCAATCTGTACTTTTTAAGTTGGGAATTTTAAGCTGTTTTCCTAGTGTGTTTCTGTTACTCGTGTACAAGTTACAGCCATTTGTGTATGGTAAATTAAAAGTAACGTGTTGACAGGAATTGTTTGGTTCTAGCAAAATCTTGGAATGCACTCGTATTCAAATTCAGTTGCATGCAAACTGATGGAAAACCTACGCCCTTTAGGTTTTTCTGTGTGGTTGTTTAAACCGCATCTTCTGCGTTTATTGTCTGTGGCTCTTTTGTTAACATCTTCTGTAGTTTTTTTTTTTGCGGCTAACCAGCTACTTCTAAAAACTGGTTTGATTTGCAACTATGGGAGCTAAGACTACAGATACCCCCTGATAGGGCAATGAAACCCACACAACGCTTTTAATTTTCGGCAAAGTTACACCTGGAGGCTTTGTTCACCTAAAAAAAAAAATCACAAGACCAAACATCAGAGACAATAAAAAGCTAACAAAATGCGTAAAAAGGTAAAAAATGGAAAGCCCTACTTGCAATTAAAAACAACAAAAAACGACGAACAATTTTCTCTCCAGTCAAGCAATGCCCACCATCTTGTTAGTGACATCATACATGATAAGATCACCCAAATTATTACATTGTGTACCATTTTTCCGTATTAAACTCTTTCCTGAAATACAAAAATGGTGCACATTGTGTGATTCTCTCCACGTAAATTGTATCTACTCCAAAACAAAACTTGTTAAGGATTCCCGCCAAGCTTTTCGGTCGTGTGAAAATGTGATATCAAACGCCAAGCTCTTTCGCCAAGCTGATCCCATCGAGTAATAGTTCGAAGGTTAAATGAAATATATGAAAATTGCTCACTGCGCAATTTTCAATTATTTCATTTACGTTTGTAGTCTTAGTCGGTGGAATTCGCTTGACGACAGAGCTTGGCGTTTGATATCACATCTTCACACAGCCGAAAAGCTTGGCGGGAATCCTTAACAAGTTTTGTTTTGGGGTAGATATCAGATCTTTTTGGTCCAAATTGATGAAATCAATTTTTTCCTTAGCAATTAATTATGAGATGGAAACACCAATCTAGTTTTCTGGTCCATTTCTTTTCTTTTTTTTTGGGGGGGGGGGGGGGCTCTTTCGATAGATTTTTGAGGACAGCAGTCACCTTTTTTTCAAATAATTAGTATTTTTTATTAGTACTACAGTATCTCCTTGCAAACGCACGGATTTATTTAATGTTCAGTTTGGTATTGTTGCATAATAACAATGTTTAAAACAATGTAAAACAATCAATTTGGTCGTTTGGAGCTTCCTAACCCCTGAACCACTTGGCCAATTAGAAAAGTCCATATGAAAAGGGCACATCTCCAGAGCAATACCTGTAAAATGAGCTAAGAACCAGCTTTATTCACCGTATGGAAGAATTTATTTTCGTGATACAAAAAATAGTGTTGCTAGTAGTTGTAAGTAGTTAGTAGTTAGGAAATTTCAACGTTATTCACGTCGTTTTTCAACAAAAAAAACGGTAAGCTGTATCACTAACAGTGACTTTTATGTTGTCAGGCAACCAAAGTCTCCTGATCAAGCAAGTTTCAGCCTTTTCTGTCGCATTGTTTATCCTCACATGGCTGAAAACAGCCAAACTACTTTTGCTGTAAAGACACAACGTGTCTAGTGGTTGCCATGCTCATATATATTTTATCTGGATGTTATTGTTTATCTTGCTGGGCGACATACTAGCGTGTGTCTTGATGTAAAAGTTTTGTGCGATCTCATAATTGGTGACGTCACTAACAAAATTCTCCCAATTTTTTGTGCATTTTTGTAAGCAGGACTTTCTATTTTTACCTTTTTATGCATTTTTTAGCTTGGTATTGTCTCTGAGGTTTGGTGTTGTTTTTTTTTTTTTTTTTGGTGAACAGGGCATCCAAAGTGTAACTTGGCCAAAAATTAAAAGTGCGGAATCTTGCGATCATTGACCTGTGTGAGGGTACTTGTAGTCTTAGCCGCATGTGCTTCGGTTTTGCTTAGTTTTTGTACTGGTTTTGTACTGGCAAAAATAAGGCTGGTTTTGTCGATTTATGGGCGCTAACTTGCACATCCTTCTTTCCTTATTCTTTCTTTAAAAGGCATCGAGTTTAGCCTTCTCCACAGTTTATTACTGTACGAGACTGACGTCCATTTAAAAAAAAACCCGACTACCGAGCTTTATTCGTGAAAAGTGAGATCGTGAGCATTATTGAAATCAAACGTCCATCAAATTGTTGGCAAATTCCGTTGTTCGAACCTTCAGCTTTAAAGTGACTTTCATTTTAGGTATTTACACGCACGGAACGTAAAAGAAAGCTCTTACACACTTCCATTTCTTCCTTCCCCGACTCTTCAATTCCCTGCCCCCCCCCCCCCCCCCCCGAACCCCCCACCCAACACACACCGTGGGCTGTTGAGAACTTTCTCGTGAGAAGTTGGCTGCTGACAGCGAAAATGAACGCAGCTGATGATAGACAGAGGGAGAGAGAGACTGACAGACAGACAGACATATGAAAGCAACGGAAATTACGACCTTCTGCATTTTGCCATATGTCATGTTAACAGTTTTTCTCCACATCCTAAATTTACGAAATGCCAAGTTTTGACTAATGCGGTTTCTGGCGGCACACGTCAGTCGAATTCGGAGGAAGAAAGGAAGAAAAACAAACGGTAAAGAGCATGAAACATGAATGGGATTTGTTAAAAAACATAAAAACCATAATCCAAGCTATTGCGTTGACAATTTTTGTTTGTTTCTATAGGTGAATCAATATATCTGTTAATTGTGTTTAAATCTACAACAACAAAAAATCCAAAACAAAGCCGTGAATGCTCTGGTTAATTTGTGTTCAGCCTTTCATTGATAAACGTATGATACCCGTTCTTTTAGGTTTCGTTTTATGTATTGAGTCGTTTAGTTTTACATAATTTCTGAATGATCCACAGGGACTTGGCGAAAATACGAGCGGTGCCAGCCAGAAAAAAAAAACCCACGAGCGTCATACCATAAGAGAACATCGCAAACAAAAACAAACAAAAATCACATATTAAACAAAAACACTAAAATTCCCCATTCGTTCGTGTTATATTTGAAGAACTTTACTTTAGTTATTAGGATTTGTTGGTGCACACTTGGACACTGGCAGTGGTTTAATATTTACTGTTAGTCTTTTACTATAAACTGCAAGTTGATGATAATAATTGTCGTTCAAGCAAGAATTTATAAGGTTGGGGAGGAGAATTTATAACGCTAAAAAGTCATATTGAAACGTGTTACATACATTCCTATTATTTCCCTCCGAGTTTTCAGCTAGTTTCGTTTAATTTTAGGTTGAATTCTTGATTCAAGTGATCCTATAGCTAAAGAGTGGCAAAAGTCATACTGAACTGAGCTGATTAGGAAACCTTTTAATGGGTTGTTTCGGATTCTGGCAATGATCAGTGGTTTCAAGTTTTTCGACATTTAAAAAGACCTAGATAATATATTTGCTGTAAAATGTTGCCATCTTTAGTTATGTTCACTTGTTAAAATGAACACGGATAAAAATTGATGATTTTTCATTGAAATAATAAAATGTACAATTGAGAAAATTCCATCTGTTTAGGTGCTGTTGTGCTTTACCAATCATATATTTAAAACGTAAAGCACAACAGCACCTATGCAATTTTCTCAATTGTACATTTTATTATTTCAATGAAAAATCAACAATTTTTATCCGTGTTCATTTTAACAAATGAAAATTCAATCATATATCCCCCTTTTTTACGGCACACTTGACGTTTTTGTTTGTATTTTGTGTTTTGTTTAATTTCTTGCTCGTTGTTTTGCAATTTAAAAAATTTACAGTTAATGATTATTGCATTTGGACGCTTCTAGCCTGCTTTTTTTGTGGGGGGGGGGCGGGGATAAATATTGTACTGAACTTATAATATTATTACGACTTTTGTAGTCATTTAAACTTATAAGACTTTATCATCTACGTAACCCTATCCTTTACAACGTTTGTAAAACATTAGGCCTATTGTTTCTTTATGAAAATAAAGCCGGATCTTTCCGCCCTTTGTCCGTTCTAATCCCTGGTTTACTTGGCTATTTCTTTTTTCGTACAGCCACATTTAGGGAACCTCTCGTGTCTGGAGTAATGTCTGTAAAACTTAAGAAAGTATTACGTTTGCCTATTTTTCATAACCTGCTACAATAATTAACAAGTGGTGAATGGGCCGCAAAGGAACTACTTTATAAACAAACCATTACAAAGACCTACCACTCTGCCTTAAAGTTACAGTTATAGAAAGCATCGATATGTGAAGTAGATAATGACGTGGCATGTTACCATTTATTTGTACAGAAAGAACACAGCAGGCTAATTAATTCGCTTCTCATGAATCATATTGATGCAGCACTGTACGGAGCCAGTGTGACCAATTCTTTCCGGTTCCCCTCCAGGCTTTGTGGTGACATCTTTCAGGCTAGCGGCCTCGGACGCTTATCTAACTCTTTGGATAGCATTCGATAAATACAGTCATCTAAAGCTTACACCGGCTTATTGTTGCAAAAGTGTGTAATAACCAAGGACGGGAAAAGGCCCCCAAGAGGGTAGGGGCAACTTGTTTTTTTTCTGAGGACTTTTTTGGTGGTATTTTCACCTCCTTTTACCTCTTTTTATCTCTTTTTACCTGGCCGGCTGCTCTTTTTGGGATTTTAACGTTTTCTGTCTCTCTTTGCACCACTTTCTCTGCCATTATTGACTTTTTTTTGGGCCCTTTTACACCATCACTCCAGCAAATGTCGGCCATTTGTTTTTCAGAAAAAGGGCACTTTGCCATGAGAGCAGAAGCTAGCGGCCCCCCCCCCCCCCCCGTGTGTGCACATCCTGGGTAATAACTGCTAGTTATTGCTCGGTTGGTGTTAATTATTTTAATACCATAAATAATATTTCACTTTATCATTATTTATCGTAATTTGTCATAATTTCTTCTAAACCGCATTTTTTTTTCCAGTTTATCCTTATGTGCCATACCTATTACATTTTTGTTTTAATTTGTTCTTAATGTGCTTTTTAATTCAGTGTGCAGTTGTTTGTGACAGGGATGTGCGATTGTTACAATTATTATTCCAATTTAAGGAAATAAACGGAAATACGGGAAACAGGCCTAAGACAAATCGATCTTCTTAGATTATGCGATCCGAGCTTTTGCGAAACGGGATTATGTAAACAGGCTGATTGTGAAACTGCTTTTGAGTGTCGTTGCATGATTTAAGCAGAACAATGATACACTCAATTCGACCAAGAAGCACTTGTGGTTGTCTTCGGGGTTAACCGTTACAATCAGTATGTGTATGGTAGACGACTCGTCCTTCAAACTGGCCGAAAGACACTACTGTGAATATATTTGGCAATAGGGTGGGAATTTCGGCTATGGTAGCCTTTCGTGTTCAACACTGGGCGCTGTTCTTTAATGGCTGCCAGTTTGAAATACAACATATCCCCGGCAGAGACAACTTAACACACAGTGGATTCAGAATACAAGCTTCACTGAAGCACGGACCGTTTGACACTTTAGACTCGGTTACAGTCTTGTGTTTGCAGGAATTAGAGTCCTTGTCCATTTTGAGTGACTAACTAGATAAAGATACTCTTCAGGATACAGTTTTGCCCCGGGGTATTGCCCCACCAAAGCTGGCCGGCTGCTCAAAATTGATGATGACCAATTTATTACCGTACTTTCAATGTGAAAATGATATTTCATTATATAGCGTGCAACTTTATTTTCTGGTGCCATAGAATAGTAACACCAACTGTTTTTTGCAGACAAATATTGTACGAGTTACATTTGTGTCACTGTGGTATTGTTCGTATTAAAGGTCTTGCTTGGTCTCGTGTTTGGTGGCCAACGATTGTCAAAGATTTGGATATTGCAATAAGGTTGTGGGGTAAGCAATCATAACAATCATTGGAAATTTCCAACAACTGTGTGACACTACCTACAGATTTATTTTGCCAGTCCCTTGCAGGGGATTTTTGTTTCTCGTTATTACTGACGCTCAGTCAAAGGGTTTATTCATTTAAAAAATTGAAATTTACAACTTCTGACAAGAATTGTAGCATTTTTCAAAGAGTTGTTTGCCATGTTTGGGTTTCGTAAAAGCTTAGTAATAGATAATGGACCTAACACGTTACAAATGTATCATGCCTGTAACAGACAGGCAGAGAATCTGGTCCATAAAGCTTTAAAGGCTGGATGCTCTAGTGGGACTCAGTGGACACAACCATATTAAATGTCCTTAAATGTCGTAGCATCACGAACTATCCAATAATCCACTACACTAGAAACAACTAGTGCGTTATCTTTCAAAAAAAAATTATGAAGGAGGCTATCACTGCTTCTCGATACTGTGTTTGGTCCACGCAGCAGAAACAATTACACCCTTAAGTACATAAACAGTCACTCAAATTTTCATCAGAGATAGCATTTGGGCAAGATTGTTTAATGGGAGATCTTCTTAGGTTTGAGAATGAATAATCAGAAAAAAAATGGGGGCGGGGGGAGATGAGGCTTAATGGCGCGTCGACAGCGCGTCGAAAAAAATGGAAATTTGCGGTATAACATAGAACTTCCACCTAAGCACATCGTCAGAAGGCATTGCAACCAATTACGAAAAACATTTGAATCATACGATGTGAGTCCACCAATCCCCATCCCTGAAGACTCACTTTCAAGGTAGAAAACCCCAGTCAGTGCCAACTAGAATGTCATTACTTATGCCAGCGGTTATATTACCAAACAGACCAGCATCTACTTTGTTGAGTCAGGGTTATTCTTCGCTTGGACCTCTCTGTAGGACTTAGTCCTTTCAAGACTGTTTGTTCCCAATGGAAATATTTACAAATGTGTCATAATGTAAACTACCCACTGTCATAATTATTATTTCGAAAAGTTCTTCTATAACCTTGTTGTTTTTCTCCCTACATATCTCTAACTTTAGGGAGAGCTATCTCTGTAAACCAGGGTAAATAAAAGTCCCTTGAAACTGTCCTTTGGTGACGGCTCATGTTTTAGCACCTATAAAACAGCTCGTTTGTTTAAAAGCTCTGAGTTTTATGTAGCCTACTCCACTTTCCCCTCGTGATTTTAATGTTGAATGGTATCGAAAATTTGCCGTTTATCCTTTGACCTTTACTGGAATATTAAAGGGAATTGATTTGCATTCGTGGAAAGCCATTTTGATCACAACCTATGATTTAATATTTTCCAAGAAGCAGTTTGCATGATTTAATAAAATGAAGAAAAAAATTGACGCTTTATAACGTGAAACGTTCGCGGGGCAGGCCAACCGCTGCCAACTTTATTTCTGAATTATATGCTTTAGAGACATTACAGCACTTCGTAAACCTGCAAGCTTTTAAAATGCTTGCATTAATGGAATGATAAACTGTATCTTTCAGAATAGATAGTGAGAAAATCCGGTTAAAATCACAAAATCACCACAACGTTAAAGAAAAATACTTTTTAACATTATTATGCCATGAATAATCCACGCTTCGTCATTTGCTTCTAGATTATTAAGCTACATTCTGGCATGGGGATGGGGAATGCTTCCACGAAGAAGCTCCAATTTCTGAAAATATATAGTTGTATGCTTCTAAGACTAGCCACTGTTGCTGGAAAGACTAGAAGTGAACAGTTTCTTAGATTTTGTGACCCGCACCACTTTAAACTGTTTTAATGCACACGGTTATTTCCTTCGGCTCTGGTGGTTCGATTTGTATAAAAGGTCAGCATTTTTAAGTTTTTGTTTTATTATAATGATATAATATAGCAATTTACCACTTTCATGTGGAGGGCTACCGGGAGGGTGGTAAGCCACTTACACCGCGATTGTTTGGATCGTGGGAGAAGGATTTTTTTTTAATAAGCGGTTACAACATTGAATGGTTGTGTGCCTCATCAAAACCTCTTCAACAAATTTTCCAAAGATTGAGTTTTCAACATTCTACGGAATCCAGACACCGTGCCCATATTAACTGTTTCAGCACCAAGTGAGTTATTCTTGTGAAGTTGATTGTACCGAAATTTGAGCCGCAGTTTTTAGTCAAAAAGACGTCTAGGGCCCACTGAGATGGAATAAAATAATCTAGGCGTATTGCCCATGACAATACTGCCAATTTCCTGTCATTCATTTATCTTAATAAATAAATTACAGTTAATTCTTATATTTTTACAACGATAGAATTACATTAAAAATGGGTATAAAAGTACGTTATCGTGACTTCTCAGCGTGTCTTGAAAATATACTTGCTGGTTGCTGAACCCTCCCAAGCATAACACATCATTTCTTACTTCTTCCACGTACTTCTCATGTCGTGCAAAGTAGCGGTGATTGTGGTATTAAAGCATTTTGTTTCCCTCTAGACTCTGTAGTATTATGGTAAATTTTAAATGCACGTTTGGTGATACTGAAAGTTGTGGAATTATGTAGGCAATTGCCAAAAACCAAATATGGAATTTGTAATGTGGCAAATGTCGTTCAGGTCTCTTCAGGTTTTTAACATTTTCCTCTTTGATGAAGGCATCACCAATGCTTTTAATATACAGGGTGGACCACAAAAAACTGACGATCCAACATATTCTAAGTCCAACTTTCTTAGTTAGCACCCCTCAGAACCAGGAGAGGACAGAAGTCAAATCTAATGAAACGGGAAGATCCGTCTTCTCCTGGTTCTGAAAGGGTGCTAACTAGAAAAGTTGGACTAGAAAATGTTGGGTCGTCAGTTTTTTTTGTGGACCACCCTGTACATTTATTCGTGGCGAAATACAAGAAGTGCTTTATCTTTTTTCCCCTCTATCGTAGCCGTTATTATTTAATTAAAATCCACGTTGGTTTCACGAAGAGGGCTGCAATAGCATAGGATTTAACGTAGGTTCCGTAGTAAAAGCTTGTGTTTCTTCGTCCGAATATACGTGCGTCATCCTTTTGCAGCTACCGTAGAGCGAATTCTGCCATCTTCTTTTCTTCTAGGGAGGCATAATACCTTCTAGGCCGCCTGCCTGTTAATAATTATTCGCATTGGTCTCTGGAGTATAGTGTCAATTCAGTTTTGCACGCGAATCCTCAAAAGCTCTGCTGGGAATTAGATGCTGATGTAGCATGAACGTAAAGGAGATAACGTTGCGGCTTTTTTTTTTTTGTTAAATTATTCCCTTGAGCTGAAGAGCCCACTTGACTAGCGCGAAGATCTGCATGAAAAATGTAGAATTAACGGTCGTCTATTATGATTATGATCACTCTCTCTCTGATGGGGAGTGCCCACCTGTTTGATGAAGAGCGTTTACCGTATCTTACATGTACTGCGTTGCTGCACGATCATCTTGCTACCTCCAGGTCTTTAAAAGGAATGCTCCTACGAGAATGCACTTGTTTTATGTATATTGTAACCGGGGGTGTTTGCCGGGGTGACTGGTGTTACAAAATCGGACGGACCTCGGCCCTGAAAGAGCCCCGTAGTACTAATAATAGACACGAATGCAAGTACGGATTGAGGGGGGGGGGGGGGAATTGAGGGCCTGCACAATGACGACAATAAATAATATTCATAAAAACCTGAGTTAAATAGAAAAAAAGCCCCCCCCCCTCAACTGAGAATGAATTGCAAAAAAATTATAATTATAATAAATAAAAAATCTTCAGTTTATTTTGACAAAACCGTGAGGGAGGGCCAAGGACCGAATCCCAGGCATGGTCCCCCAACCCCGAGTCCTATGCCCCTGCTTGTCATTTTTTTTCCTGTGGAGCAGGTGGAACTCAATCAATAAATACATATAAAAAAGATTGGTTGCTAAATATCATTACCACAGGAACGTAAATTTAAAACAGATAAAAATATGGGAAAGTTGGATAAAAAAATTAAATCCTAATTAAATTCCTAAATCATGGAATATTAATTTTTGAAAGATGAATAGCTTACAGAAAACCATTAAGCTGTTGTTAAATTGAAACACCAATGGGACTAACAAATTAACGAATTAGACTTCCAAACAACATTTGTTACGGTAGCTACGCCAATACAGAGTTCAGCACCATGGTTGTATGCAAGTTCCTGCCAGTGAGTTCTCGCCAGGTCAGTGTGACAGCTGCCAGGCTCCTTCAGCGGCTATGTGATCTATTCTGTGGTTTTCTAGTAAACATCTATTGAGCAGGTTCAACTCCTCAAGCATTCCGCTTCACACGACATACGGCTTCAAGAATTATATAATAATAAAAAACAAAAACACAACTGTGATCTATGAAGCTTGATTTTGTATGGTATATGTAATAGCACGTATTGTTGTTGAAAATTTGCAAGAGCAAGGCTCTATTGTGCAGTGGACTGCAGAGGTGGGGGACCCTTCCCCTTCTTCGCCCAGAAAAAGAAAAAGTCGTAAGATTTTTTGATTATCGGGAAGAAGGGTAATTTGTTTAGACTTATTTATACTCCTTTTTGGGGGGTTTAAATAACGGTATCCAGTTTCTGTTACAAGCATCCTATTTTTACTTTGCGGGACGAAAAAACACAGAAAAAACATAACTACAACAACTACAAAAAAACGTTGTTGTACACGTATTTTGTGACGCTGCCCTGTGGTAATCACTACAGATCACAATGTTTAGGAATTTTACTGTTGTTAAAAACAAATGTAACAATCGACTATGACGTTTGTTGGGTAGTTATTACTTCTATTCCAAATTTTTAACGACACTCTGTACTGGAATTGTTAAAAACAATGGCAGAATTATTGCCGGCGGCGTGCCAAAAAACAAACCAGCGACGACGCATGTGGAGTTTGATTATTGGCTGATGGCCGCCTTAGCACCTCCGACGTGATAGTTCCGTCCAGTGTTACTTGTTGATTGTCGCCATCTTGATGGTGTTCGTCGTCGTTTCCATCTTCCGCATGACATTGCGGAACTAAGCGGAAAACAAACTAAGTTTGCTATGTCAAGACACTGGACGGAGGGGGTTTGAGGCTTAATGGCGCGTCGACAACTTGGTCATTAGCGCCAACTTCAGTCACAGTGCAGTGGTCCGGGTTGCCACTGCACCACACATTACAGAAATGTTATTCAAACCCCTAATCTAAATCTTGTCATACATCTGTACCTCCTGCAAAAATTGAAAAACACCGGACAGGAGGACAGACTTATCGCCCGCGCGTCAGTTGGGCGATAAGTCTGTCCTTCTGTCCGGTGTTTTTCAATTTTTGCAGGAGGTACAGATGTATGACAAGATTTAGATTAGGGGTTTGAATAACATTTCTGTAATGTGTGGTGCAGTGGCAACCCGGACCACTGCACTGTGACTGAAGTTGGCGCTAATGACCAAGTTGTCGACGCGCCATTAAGCCTCAACCACCCCCCCCCGTCCAGTGTCTTGACATAGCAAACTTAGTTTATTTTAAGTCACATTGCCGATTGGAATTCGCAGCTTCATTGATATACTCGAATACAATTTTAGGTTCGGAACAGTCCCGCTTACGTTTCATAATAAGTATTCACTTGTTTGTTAGTCTAGAGTTGCGTCGATTCGGCGGATCGAGAACGACAGCCATGTCGTGTTCGTTTCAAATATCACACAACGTGATGTCAGGGGGACTCCCCCATCCAGTTAGCAAACGACGTCAACTGCCGAAGTCCGCGCATGAGCAGAGTAGATACAATAGGCTATGCGGGAATCGATGATAAGGAGCAATCTACCATGCCGACCTCGCCTGCTGGCCTATAGATGCTTGATTGGTAAATCAAGCTTCAAACAACACGCGGATGGTTTGTAGTATTCAACCATTCTTTGGGATATTAAATGTGAAAATGACGATGGCAGTCATGATGGCGAGACGCATCCATTCACTGTTTCCAAAGCGATTGGGAACTCGCAACGAACAGGAAAGAGACAGTGAACCCCAACTGCAGTTTAATGACATCGCAGGCAACCGTGAACTTATGTAGTGGTGACTTACTAAGTATAAAGCAAATGAATACTACATGAGCAAATCATCACAATGTAAAGGGTAAAGGTTTCAACGTGGAAGCCAAGATGCAAGTTGCTTTCCCTCCTTGTGTATTTTTTTTTGGCCTTTAGGTCACCACTGAGAAAGGTTGAACAGCTGCGAAGCTCGGGTAGAGTCTGTAGCCAGGTTCCGACCCGGTAGCACAGTGGTTGAACCGGGATACCTCCGATCACCACAGGAGACCGAGCTCAGCCAGATTCGATCCCATTGCCGCTAAAGGAGTATGGTAGTCACTCACACTTCAATGGCCGACAGGGACTTTGCCAGGGTCTCCCGTTAATGCCACTTTTTTAGCATATATTTTGCGTTGATACGTTGGGCATGTGTGAATGCATCAGGGATGTCAGCCTATTCCAAATGTCCAAGTGAACCCATAAAACATCTATCTCAAGTTTTGGCAAACAATGACATTCAATGTCTCTTTGTTTAGATGGCAGAGAACGATACAGAACAGGTAAACAAAGTATGTATTTCTAGAACTTTTCAGATTCGCAAAAAACTGAATTCAGTGATATTTACATTTATGTTACTTGGAAAGACAACTGTTTCTTTCAACAGTGGTCAATCTTAAGATGTTAATATAATATAAATAAACAATTTGTTACAATAGCAACAGGTCAGGCAAGGATCCTAGGATCACTAACAGCCAGCCCAATTTAAAAACAGACGACGATATCATATAAAGGAAATAGATTTGGCCGTGGGAAGGTCAGGGGGATGAGGTATGAGGACACGAATGCCTTACCACCAAGGTTAGACCTGCCAGGGGCTCTAAGGCCCCCGATGGCATCGCCAATCGTGTTGGACACAGGAAGTGTAGGATTGGCCCAAGTAAAAAAATAAAAGGCAGATGAACAAATGAGACGGTTAAAAAAAAAACATCGTTATATAAAACAAGGTATGGTTATGGTAAGTACTAAAAACAAAAGCATCCTCAAACTAGGAATTGTCACCACCTAAAAATAAACAATTCAGAATTAAAAAGCCTGTAAGGCGCATGAACTCCAACGTTCTTTTGTAATAAAATAATATATTTAAATAAAATAATAATAACCAGTTTATAATAATAATAAAACAGTGTTTACCCAGCAAACTAAGCTTGGTGGTCAACGGAAGGGGGTTGGTCCACAGACACCATTCCCATGCTAAATGGGGCGCTTCAAGAAAATGTGGAGGGGTTCCTGTGAAAGTCTAAATCGAAAGGTGGACAAAGAGTTAGCATTTACAGTCTCCCAACCCAGGGCATTCCAAGTATGAACTACTCTCAACGAGAAAAAGTTTCTTCGACATTCCAAACGAGCAGAGGGAAGGGAAAGTTTCCAATTATGGCCTCTAGTACGTCCTATGGTCCTAGCCAAGTCAAAGAATGGTAAGGGAACGTCCAGCTGATGGTTGAGAATCCGGTAAGTTAGTATCAGATCAAATTTAATTCTGCGAAGCTCAAGAAGTTCAAGTCCAAGCATGGTAAGGCGGACTTTGTAAGGGGTATCACGAAGGCCTGGCAACCTCTTTGTGAAGCGCCTCTGCACCGCTTCAATGGAATCAATATCACCCGGGAGAAATTGTTCCGTAATCCTAAATAATGATGCTAAATGATGCTAAATGATGCTAAATAATGATGCATTTGCTTAAACATGTCTTGGACTGGATAATTCGTGGCAGTTACGCTTCTTTCCACAAATGCCAAACTTGCCAAGTTCGAGACCGACAAAATTGACTTCCAGTGCCCATTGGGAGAGACTAATTTACGTAGTGTCAGCACTTCTAGGAACCTCGGTGTCTGCTTAAATTTCGATACAAAGTTAACAAATCATTGCGTCACTATTACCAAAAACGCTTTTCACAGGCCTGCCATTGTAAATCATTGATTTTGTCCGGATATGTCCAATTATAGGGCATGGGCTTTTCTAGTTTTTGTGCGACCGATGCTCTAATCCGCAAGCCAGGTGTGGGCACCCTTACTCTTGGGTCACATTAACAAGATAGAAACGGTATGGTGCAAATTTACAAAGAGGCTGTCTGGCTTACGAAATTTAACATAATTATGATGTACTCTTGCCAGAACAGGCCTAACATTCCTAGAAGTTCGTAGATTGCATGCTGACCTTTTTTTTTTGATCATCCAGATTGTTCGTGGCTTCTTGACAATCAACTTGTCTTTTTAATATTTCACAGCGGATAAGGCGACCCGGAAATACCCACTTGGGAAAACAACCAGCTCGCTTAGTGTAGAAAAAATTTCTTTTCAGTCCGGATATAGCGTTGGCGTGAAACTCTTTGACAATAAAGCTTGTTTACGCGCATTGTCTTCAGCTCTTTAATATCCTATTAAAGGAGGTTTGTCTTCTGAAGTTCCCTTAATGAGCTGAATTTCACAAGTGAAGCTAGGGAGAAGAGTAAGTGGCACCTGCCCTTCCGTAATCCCTACCAATTTTTGTTTGTAGTTAAAACCAAATTTGTCATATTTATCGTTATAACTAAACAACACAGACTATTCCATACATTCCACGGAATTGAAGCAAGTCTTGTTTTCTGAGGTCAGGTGAGTGCAAGTTAATTAATTTTACTCGATGATAAACGCACCGTTAGCAGCACATCCCATTATCCAAATGTAGTTGAACTGCGCCCTCCACGGCTACCAGAGATACGTTAAACAAGCAGCCAAGGAAAAACAAACATTCGCAAGTCGCCAAACCAAGACATCTGTCAACAAGTTCTATGAGTGGTGAGGGTTGACTTTTCATGGGTGTTTGGATTGTGTAGGACGAGTCCACTGAAGGAGAAGTGGGTGGGTGGGTGCCATTGATTTCAGTGACCCGTGGGGAATGACGGTCCCAGTTTACTCTTCTTGGAAAGGTGGCGGAAGTGCCCCTGTCAACAACGGGGCCTCGGAGCCTCTTCCCTCTCCGCGTTCCTTCGCTTCCCTTCTTTGCCTCCGCCGTCCTCTTTTGCCGTTCTTCGTGGTTCGCTGAGCAAAGTACCGCTTGGAGGGCAAGTTGCCAAGAGCTTGGTTACCACGGAAACAATAAGGTCGAGCGAAATGATGGATTGAGAACCTGTTGACGAAATTAAAGGGTCTAACGGACGTCAGAGACATGTCCAGAATCTATGAGGCGTCCCTTTTTTATTTCCTTCTTTTTTTATGGACCCTTCCTGTCCTCCCCGCTCCTGCTCCCCCGCTCCTGCTCCCCCGCTCTCCTCCCTCCGCCATCTGCATGTCATGATTCACTGTCTATTCTCCACCAAAAGCCAAGGGAACAAGCTCCCCTTCTCCGTTTGCTTGCTACATTTCGTGCGGCTAAACGCAAAGGAAGGCGCTTAAGCCCCTCGCATGAACCAAGCCATTCTTCTTGTGGCCCGCACGTGGTTTATCTTTCACGAGCGATGCAGGGAACCTTATTAAAGAGGCTGTGCACTTTAAAATTCTGAACGGAAGCAGGAAGGTTGTTAGCACTATTGTCTAGTTTTTTTGTCGTGACAAAACCCGTACAGAATGCAGGTGGTCAGTCATGGTGGCTGCTTGGTGGCAGACCTTAGCGTATTTCCTGAAGAAGTTGATCTGCTTGGTGACTGGAAAGAACACCCTGAAAAAGTCTTTGTCAGTCAGTGATTACCAGGGTGGAGTGAGAAACTGTCAACTTCCGTGACTACTGGCCTCTTGTAGATATTTTTTGGTTCCTCACTTTGATAGGGGGTTTTCGGTTCAAATGTACCTGCAGGTTCCCCAATTACTAGATTTCTTTATTTAAAACGTCTTATTTATATGAGCATTCGTTTTAAGTATTTAAAAAACAATATCAATTACCAAGTTTCAATGTTAACTTTCATGGTTTTCATGAAGAAGTGTATGACATGTTGTTTAGTATAGAGGCGTTTAAAGGCTATTACTTGCAAATACTTGTAATCTTTCACTTAGAAGCATAATTGTTCGCCTGCATAACTCTTTGTAGTCTGTAGTAATAATTACGGCCAGTTTATTAAAGCAAATACTGCGTAAAGTTAACAGAGACCATTTAAACTACCAGCAATACCAAATAAACTTCTTAAAATCCATAAATGTCATGGAAGCTCACAATACGGAAGACTATGTTACAATGGACCACAAGCAAGTTATTGTCACAAGTACGCTTTCACTACCTTGGTGCGAACCCTGCATACAGTGAATGTACATTTGGAGTTTGCTGTCCAGCTTTCGGGTCCCTTCTTGCAAAAAGACATCAAATTGCTTGAGGCTGTTCAGATGAGAGCCACAAAAGTTGTTCCAGACTTTGATACTAAACTAGATCAAAAACTGTCCAAACTAAATTTTACAACACTGAAAGAACGAAGTTTCTGAGTTGACCTCCTTTTGGCCTAAAATATTCTGTACGACTCTGAGGATGCTGACCTTTCTGGTTTCTTTAAGCTATCTTCTTATCTGGAATAGAGACCATCCTTTCAAGCTGAAAAAAGCATTCAACAGGTTCAGGACAGGAAAATTATTTTTTTGCAAATCGTTTAACCGGCTGGGTGATCTAAACTCCAAGTTGCAACTCATAGAAGGCTAGATACGACGTCCTGTAGCCTTTCACCTCTGTACTTTCTGGCCATCATAAGTTCTTCACTTCTGGCTGTGTATTTTATATTATTATATTGGATGTTTCTTTTTTTTATTATTTATTTCACTCCTTACAAGGCACCGTCACACCCAGGCATATTGGGTAAACAATTTATGGACCGTTTTCATTTAGCTGCGGCTAACTTTAAACACTGGTTGAGCTTTTACTCTTAAATCGAATGAACTTTTAGTATTCTAATAAGAAAATAATTATCAGTGGGCCGTAGTTTATTAATCTGATACGAAAGTTAATTAATTTCATTTTTTAAGCCGTGGGGGGGGGGGGGGGGGATTGAGGCTTAATGGCGCGTCTGAAGCAAACCAAAGCTAGTATAGATGAACCGTTTCAGTTTTGACCCGTCCTAGGACGTCTACCAACGGGAAGTGTAAACCCGGGGGTTAGAATAAGCTAATCTCTGATCATCGCAGATGACGAGATAACAGCCGGAATAGATCACATAGTTGCTGAAGTAGAGTGGTAGTCTCTAACTATCATAGCCGGCGTAAGCAGGGGCTTTGTCGGGGTTCAATTTTAATTCACTCAGGCTACTAAGTTAAGCTGTGGTGCTGCTCAGCCACCATGATGAATAATCGAGCATATGGGCGTTTACTGTACATTGCTTAGGTTTATGGTTCCTATTTAACACATTAGGCATGTGAACCAAACACACTAAACAGGACGGAAAACCGATCTATTTACATTGCCTTTTAAACTGCCTGAGCGGGAAATCGGACCCACGACCTTTGAAACCAAAGACCGAGGTCGTGGGTTCGATTCCCCGCTCAGGCAGTCTAACGTATAAGTCCAAAAGACAACATAAATAGGGTTTTACCTGTCGTTACTTACCAAACACACTAGGCACGTGTTTTCTGAGAATGCCTAAAGCTCCTGCTCTAGTATTAGTCGCTGCAAACTATTATTTTCATTTACAATTATTATTTTATTAATGGGTGTACTGTGTATCACTATCGATGTGCATCACTGTGCAGCACTGTCGATGTGTTACTCTTACCATCCAATTCTCAATAGTATCAGCGTGGGCATTCGTCAAGATAATCCTGAAGGCGCGTGGTGGCATTGAATGTTCCAAATAATCACCAAAGGGCAAGGGGGATTACCCCTTTAAGAGTTTTATTCCCCTGACTGAGCTAGCATCGACCAACCAAGTTCAATGTAAAGACGAATAAACTTCCTCCACTGCCAAGGAGTCCTCATGAACTCCTGATAAAGCCTTGGGTTTTCATGGGAAACCACCATCTGGCGTTCATTGTAGACCCCAACAGCTTGATTCTGAAGCAGCTGATCGTGGAGGGCAATTTGGAAACCCCTTCGCGATCCGGGGCAAATTATTGCTCTGCAAGGAAACCTAATACCACAGCCAACGGAATGATTGCAAACAACTCGACGGATAATTGCACATCTTAAATCAACATCCACCTTCTTTTAAAGACAGCCACCTTGTTTACTTGTCATCGTCTTAGAACAATTAAAACTTCTAGGATCATCCTCCGCGGCCCCTCAATTTATTTACTTTGCTCCAAAGTTATTGCAATTATTAGTTAAGAGTAATTATCTTTTTTTTTTACCCTGCGCGCAGTAGTGTTGCAGATAATGAAAGTCGTAAATGGGAATAAGAAAAGTTTGTCAAACAATCAACAAGGTCCTTTTTTTCCCAAACAAAAAATCTTCTACAGGAAAAAAAACTGTCGTTGAGAATGAGTTTGCATATGTTTGCTAGAAAGTTGTTTCGTTCAAGTGACTGACAAAAAGACAAAACATTTATCTTATGGTATGATTACAATAAATAAATAAAAAGAAACATTAAAGACATAAACTAAATTTGAAATTTGATAAACTGGCTCAGTTTTGAAGCGTACGAATTTAAAAGAATTGTATCACCTCATCCGACCAAAAACTTTAACATAATTTTAACATAATACTAGGTTATTAAGATGTTTATAATACCGGTCCTAGGCAGAAGTGTAGTACTACACCCCGTGTCAGCTTCTAGTGTTAATTTGTGACTATTAATATCACCATCCACTTAGAACTGCTAACTGATAATACAGTCCAAACAGCATATTTTTTATCTAGATCTAAACTAGCGTCATCTGAGTCGAAATTTCCAGACTCATCTATAACATTGGAGAGATTCTGGTTTATAGGTTTCCAGTTTATAGGTTTCTGGTTAGGTTATAACTCTTGTTAGGTTTAGAATTACGTGATTTACTACTGATTACCATTAGGTGGATTTCACATGTTGGGAAGTTCGCTGTTCGTACCGGACTTGTCCTACTTGCAGATGAATTGAAGGTGCCGGACCGAGCTACAAACCTTTCAGGTATATTCCTAAATACACAGCCGGGACGCATGTGACCACGGCAACTACAACAATGGCAAACCATGTCCTTATTAACTTACACCTTTCTGCCTTAATATGAAATCTCGAACTCTGACTCACGGGAATGCCAGCAATATTTCGCTCGTTCAAAGGCAAGTGCCGTCTCAAAAGCTTTATCGAAAATTATTAAGTCCGACTCATTAGTTCTTGTTGTGTTTCTTTACCTCATGTGCCAGCATAAAAACGGTCGTGGTAAAGCATCCTTCAGAAGGGTTCCAAACTTGCAATAAGTGCAAAATTGCGGTAAAAGGGATGAAGTGTAAGCAAAAAAGGGTAGGGGGCCGACTTCCCCCACTACCAATGCACTACTGACACCAAAATTGCCAATATTTCGGTTTTAATGTATTACAGGCTCTTAACCAGTCTTCCTACAATAAAATCCAAGAGTTTACAAATATTAAAAACACAAATACATCCCAAAATTCTATTTTAAAAATCACCTTAATCTTTAATTTGTTCACCCCTCTATTAAAACCTATCTCCTAGCAGCAACGAACGACACAAAGGAAGTAAGATATCCCCCTTCCCCCTCGTGTCAAACCCACCAATGTTTGGAACTGGAACGTGAATTGCTTCCAAATATTGGTGGGGTTTGACCCAGGCGGTATTTTACTTTCTTTTGTTGAGCCTAGCTGCTAGGACGTATAGGTGCTAAAACATGGGTGACAATTTTAAATTTTTAGGTGATTTTAAATCGAATTTTGGGCTGTATTGTGCTTTTATGTATGTACATTGTTATTGTTTTTTTGCAGAAAGTCTGATTAAGGCCATGTAATATATTAAAGGCCGAAATATTGGTGATTTTGGTGTCGGTGCTTTATTGGGAGTAAGGGGTAAGTCTGCCCCTACGCTTTCCTGCATTGCAGTAGGTGGTCAAACGTTTCAATTTACCTACGTAACAAGCGGCTGATTCACCTTGAAATAGATCACGTTTCTGAAAGGCTGCATGCGCTGCTACAAAACTTGGGTTTTGGGTCGAAATTACTCTATAACAATGTGTTTATTTCCGCAAGTGTCTTAACATTTGGTGCATCTGGCGAACACACATTTTTCAACATGTGTAGGTCTTAGGACGTAACTTGCAAGCAAAATTTGCATTTGTTTCACCAAAGGAATGTCAAAAGCGTCAAAATGAAGACATGCTCTTTCATAATAAAGAGACCACGGTTGAACACTGGAATCAAATTCTTATATGTTCTAGT
This sequence comes from Lithobius niger, assembly GCA_023313725.1. NCBI lineage: Eukaryota > Metazoa > Arthropoda > Chilopoda > Lithobiomorpha > Lithobiidae > Lithobius > Lithobius niger. The sequence goes on along the minus strand of JAHWFP010049476.1, from coordinate 12,738 downwards.
CATATTTAAATTTAAATCTGCGCCTGAATGATTAACAACAATACAATTATTGTTTAAAGCGCGAATATGAACCATAGAATCAGTTAAAACTATTAAAAACACTTGGCACAACGCAGAGGACGACATAAAAACACACCAGGTAACTGATATTTCGGGACATAAACCGGTTGTACAACTAAGAAAGTTACATCTTCATATGAAGTAACTATCTGAATTGTCTTTCCCAGCTAAATTCGAAACACCTATAAATGAAATATTCTCTTCACTACTTTTTATTTAACTTGGAAAACGTCCTAAAGTTAATTTTTACTGTAGGTTAGCTATTAACCTTTTAATCCAAAGTTTTTGCAAAATATGCACATTTTTAAACGTTCCTTGAAACTTTAACAAAAAATCCAAGGTAGTTTATTCTTTATGTACTCCTGCGGTTGCAACGTTTACCCTATGTGGCTAATTTAATGTTACAAAATCCACTTCAAAATTGCGAATAATTCAACATTTCAAGATATCCTATGTAAACAACAAGCTTCATGAACTTGCAATTTAAATATTTAAATTCAATTATTATTTCTCAACTTTACTAGAAAGTTATATCTTAAGTTATACATTAGACAACAACATACTGCTTAAGTTGCATTTCAAACAGCTATTTCTAAATTGCATAACTGGCCCTTGCAACTGCGATAAATAATGTACGTTGCCCTTTAACAACTGTAATACAAATCAATGTTAGTTTTGAACACTAAGAGCAGTTTAAACTTGGCAAAATTTCCTCCGCCTCGCAGCCCGAATTAACCCGTCGTGAAACTGTATAACCCTCTCCAAAATTACGTTTGATATACGTGCCGCTTACGTTCAGTATAAAACGAAGAAACACACACACATACATGTGTCCAAACCATATAGTTTCTTGTAAGTCTTTGAAGCCACGTACGCAGAAAAAAATTACGGGGACATCGCTGATATGGGGAGATGCTCGCCCGAGCCAAAACAACAGGCTGGTCAGTTTAAACTTACATTAAATACTGCTGTGGTGCCTGGGAGTGAAGTACCGCATTCACACTAGGTCAATCAGAAAAATAATAAATCTGGCTTGCGTTAAATCGTCGCCATTGTGGTATCTACAGACTATGTGCTTTGTGGCACAAAAATGAGATGCTAAAAGCTGGTTGTAAAAAGGATGTTGCGGCATACAAGTAACACGTCGCTACCAAGAAACTAGTTATAAGTTAACATGGAGGCAAACCTTGTCGTTTGTGGGTGTATTTTTGGCAGAACTTCTGATACTCGGTCTGGCTATTCAATTTTTCCTCGACCTTCGGGGCACGCATTTTATCATCTTGAGTGATTTCATGAGTGTACCGGAGTCTCTTGGCATCTTCCCTCGGAAACCATTGACACACCGAATTCAAACTCTGCGTTTCCACTTTCCAGCCCACTGGGAGACTGATTTACTACTGGATCCCAAATCTTGTTGGGGATAGCTGGAAATGACCATGCTAATGCAGCAGCGAAAAGGAATAGTTTCTGGCCCTCGCAAAGGGATCTCAAGCCTTGTTCCGTCGGATGCCTTTCCAACTTAACGAGGTTGCAATTAACTTGGCAAGTTGTGGGAGAAACAAGATGGCAATAAGTTGGGGCCTATATTAAAGGCACTGTTCAGACATTACGCTCGGATGTTGCCACAGTTGCCGAGAAAAGGTGGTGTTGCTCCGTTTCTGTATAGGTCACACCAACCTTACACATTGCTTCCTTTTGAGGGGCAATACACCTCCTCACATACTGTCCATCATGTGCTTATAGATTGTCATCATCTGGATGGTGTTCATCGCTGTTTCCATATTCTGTGGGACTGGGCGAAGAGTCTTCCTCCTGTCTGGAGTTTTTTAATTTTTGCAAGAGGTACAGATATACATTTAGGTTTTTTTTTAAATATCTCTGTAATGTGTGGTCCAGTGACATTGCACTGTGACTGAGGTTGGTGGTAATGACCTAGCAGGCAACCTGCCATAGAGCCGCAATGTCCCCTCTTTATCCAGGTAGATAAAAGTGTACTACAAAACTATTTATAAAATCGAGCGAATTACGTGATATGTGGTCAATGTTCGAGAAGGGTACTCTGAACCAATTCTTCGATCCTTGTTTTTACGTATTCCTAGTATTTAAATGCTTTGTTTAGGCTTAAATTTCAAAGTCTATGTAAAGCACTTTAATGTAATGGAACTACTTCCGTTTCACTCTGTATGCAAACAGCCTTAATAGCATTTCGTTTAAACCTACAGGAAGGAAGTTTTCATCAAGGAAAGGACACGCTCTTTACATAAATTCCTGACGTGCTTCTCTCTCACGGACAAATACACCCACGCGGCTGCATTAAAATTTTAGAGTTGCATTAAGGATAGTCAAGTAACTGTTGAATAATGGAACAGGCTAGACAACAGGAATTTTATCTTAAATTTGATCGTATGTAAACTGTCATAACGTTAATAGGAAAAAATATGTTAGCTTAATTTGTAAGGAAATTGCGTGAGTTGACAAAATTGGATGAAAAGATTAGTAAGTTCTCAGATAAAGGTTGGAGATTAAAATGCAGATCGCTTATTAGATATTCTCTCTCTAAATTTGTTGAAAATGAATAGTTTTCAAAACATGAAACGAACATGTTTTGTTTAAAATGTCCTGTATAAGTCGTTTTCTAACGTAGCCCAACTCTCCACCATTAAAACTAGTATGTTGTTAAATACGTAAAAAAAAAACCGCTCCTGATCTGTGAAAACCACAAGGACATTTAAGACGGATTTAATTTTTGACAAGAAAATTCTCGTCTTGGTCACCTAAATATAAAAACCAACCTAATTGAACATAAGCACAAATATTTTGCCCCTTTAATATATGGTGAAGTGGCAAAACATTTTTAATTCATGGCCAATAAATCAAGTGCGAGATCAGTGATGCACTAGCAACTTTTCCAAGATGGAGGGTCTATGTTGAATGTTTGACCAATTATGGGGTTTTAGTTTTGTGTGTTAAGCCTTTTATTGTTAAGTATACTGAAGAGTAACATTTGTAAGAAGGTTCATTGTTAAGTGCTTATGTTCATTTAGGTTGGTTGTTATATTTAGGTGACCAACACAAGAAGTTGCTTGTCGAAAATTAACTCCGTCTTTAAATGTCATTGTGGTTTTCACGCATTAGGACCGGTTTATTTTTACTTACTTAACCTTGCAACCACAGTAGTATCGCAGTGATATTTTGTATTGAATAAGACATACATGGTGCGATATATCAATAGCTGTAAATTTAATGAAACCAATGAGCACAGTCCAGCTACAATTGAATTCTTTGAATTGAATTTAAGTCTTTGAATTGGATTTAAGTCTTTGAATTGAAAGACTGCTAGCATTAGATTCAAGGTCAGGTTCAACCCTAAAAAGTGACACTTCCTCCAATTGTTTTTGTAGGGGCAAATGCTCGTCTGCATTTCAAGTTAGCAGTCTAACCATGGATTTTCATGAGGCTGACAGGATAGTTAAGAAACGGAACTCGACTCGTGATATTCAGTCCATGTTAGACCTACGAAAAAATGTCACAATGTATCATCAACCCTAAAATAGGAACCCATATTTTTTAGGGTGCGGGGTGGGGATGTTTGCTTATATGTCAAGTTTGTGACTAAACTACTGCAGCTGTCCCTTTAAATTTTTTGCCTTCGTACAGGAGTAGATTGAACTGAAGTTGATATTAGGCATAAACAGTATTTCTCAGTGCATCTGCGGTCAAGAACCGCTTATTTTTTCTCCCTTTTTCTTGTGATCATTCATGAAAAATATTAGTTCTCCGCTACGTCTATGAGTAGCTGAATATACCTGAACCAACACACGCCATTAAAAAAATCAAGTTGATTTGGCATGATGTCTTGACACAATTAAAGACCTTAAAGTGTGCATATGTACGGGGTGGCTGGAGAAAGAGATGAAGTTTTTTTGATCAATTTAGCAGCACTGGGGAAACATGTCCACCAAATTTCATCCTAAATGATTGATTACAGAAGAATTTCTCACTTTTAGGGTTGAGCCTGACATTAATACAAGACTTTTCGAAAAAGATCGTTAGATTCCGTACTGTGAAACTCCATTATAAACGAACAAAAGTCACCAGAAAAACGCACACTTTCACAACAGAAGACACTCACACTGTCTAGCGAATTTTCTGATCGGCTGTGAACATTCCAGGCAGTTGTGTAAGAAGTGGGGACTTCACGTGGCAAGCTCGCTGGATCGGCCTGGACAAATCGGGAGGCTACACAACTCGCGTGGTGGGCCTGCAAAAATCGGGAGGCTATGCAACGCACCAAGTTTCGAGCATGGCAACGAACGAGCAGACGACAACGGTGAAAACAACAGGGATGTAAACAGAGTCCAAACTAACTTTAAGGCCTGAGGAAGATAGTAGTAAACTATCGAAAATTCGCTAGACAGTGTGAGTGTCTTCTGTTGTGAAAGTGTGCGTTTTTCTGGTGACTTTTGTTCGTATATAATACAAGACTCTATAATATAAGATAAAATCTTAGTTGCGACATTAGACGTTAAGGCTATTTAAATACCTTCAAAATTTATTCTCCAAACGCCGTTTCCAGTTAAGGCTTCAACAGGGCTAAAATTTATATGATTAAAATAGGTCTGCAAATGTTAATGGCAATAAACAGACATGGAATGCATACCATTTTGTTCTAGCAGGAAGTGTACTTTTCGGAAGAAAGGTTAGAAACACTTAGAGAATAAGTGTTACTTTGAAATGATGTTAGGCAGAGCCATCTTTTGATGGTAATTGCAATATCATTTAGTGTTGGAGATTATCTTCCCCCTTCGTGATGCAATTAACCAGTTGTGCACGGAACAAATTTTCCAGTTCTTGGCTAAAGATAAGCTGACCGAGTTTCGACCAGACTGGCACTTGAAGCAACCACACGATAGAATAAACAATTCCTTAAATTTTCGACCAACAAGTAGTTTTCAGGTCTATTTAAAAGAAAATTTTTTAATTTTTTCTTCGAACTGGCGATGTCAACCAAGTATCGCCATCCTGGATTCACAAACAGCCGAGCTGATATCAATCAAGTGTCGCCATCTTGGATTCACAACAGTTGAACTGATGTCAACGAAGTGTCGCCATATTGGATTCACATTTGTTCAGAATCGAAGATGGAGATACTGGGTTGATTTTGCCATGTTACGGTGTACGGTGTACGGAGTGGTTCGGCCCTTCAAAATAAGTGATATCAACACACCAAAATTGAAACCAAACCAAAAACCAATAAAGAGGTGACTAAGTTGAGAATGGTTCGGCCTATAGGCAAAAGGTACTAGCAAATTGTTGAAAACCAATTTCTTGTTGACGTGGCACTTTTTTACTCATCTGCACGGTAGTGGAGTTGGGTCAATACACAATTTAAAAAAAAGGAGTGATATCATATCAAAAACCGTAACTGGTAAAGGGGTCGCCAAGTTCCGAATGGTTCGGCCCTTCAAAGGAGTGATATCAACACACCAAAACATTCGCCAACTTAATCGCACCGAATAATACTGTGGACGTTAAATGAAAACTTGAACATTGCTACCGAAAGTAGCAATGTTCTAGTTTTCATTTAACCTTCGAATTATTAAGCGGTGCGATTAACTTGGCGAATGGTTTGGTGTGTTGATATCACTCCTTTGAAGGGCCGAACCATTCAGAACTTGGCCACCCCTTTTACCAGTTATGGTTGTTGATATGATTCAGAGTACTTTTGTAAAACTAACTGAAAACTTACTGAAACTATAGGGCAGCAACAATATTGCAATACTGGCTTCGAGGCTAGCATGTGAAACCGGTCGTTGAGCTACCTGCAGGGGACGATGGATACAAATAGCGGTAAAAAAAAAAAAACAACGGCGTCATTAATCAAATTAGTGCTGTGAGGGTGGCTTTCTTGGGTCTATAAAACCTTGTTTTGTCTAATCCCTTCAGCTTCACAACATGGATTAAGGATATAAATCGGCAAAGAAAATATTCCACTTGCTGACAATTCCTGCGGCTTCCAACAAATCCAAAAAATGTGTATTTTGTTAGGTGCAAGAAACCTCTCTCGCAGCAACCTACGCTAATGTTTCTACCTCCGTGTACATCAAGTGCCCGTTGCAGTTATACCTCATCGACCGGCTGCAAATGTTATAGCTTGTTTCACATTATGTTTGCAGGACACTGACTGTATAACGACACGTTTTCCTCCACTACGAGTGCAAAAACATGTATTTCACTCCTAGACTGTAAGAGTAACTGTGTAGAGTCTCCAAGTGTGATATCTGCATATTTTTGCACTCATCATGCAAGGAAACGTCACATCACACCATCAGTTTCCTGCAAACATAATGTGGAACAAACTATAGTTTCGGAGCTAATTTTGAGTTTATTGTCGCTACTCTATTAGCTTATATAATTGATCAAAGTTTTAAAAAATTGCTTGTGATGTCCTGCAGAAGCTTTAATATCGTTTCATTTGCTTTCTTTTTTTGTTGTTAGCCGTCGATATCGAGCGTCTTAATCTTTTCTCTAAGTTCTGTGGTAAAGACAAGGAAACTTTACCCTGCGTTTTGGTCCAGACGTCCAATCCAGGATCAGCCGCTTTATCAACTCTTTTTCTCTTTCCTCTGGTCACAGTTTCCGGCAACTGAGGGGAAGGGGGGGGGGGTAACTTGAGGGGTAACTCAAGAGGCGGGTGCCAGTGTAATGTACGAGTCGCTAAATTAATTGATGGACTGGTGTTTTGTGCAGGAGTTCATGCTGGGAAGACTGTTTACCTAATTCAAGCACGTTGGTGACACGAACAAATCACCCCTAAGTCGGCAAAGCTGGTAAACAAGTTTTTCTTCCCTCTTTCGACCATTCTCCATTCTTTCTCGCAATTTTTTGTAGGATGGTGATTTTCAAATAAGTTGAAATCATTTAAACGGTACTGCGAACTGGGGTTTAAAAATAATAATAAAAATATTTGACGAATTAGGAACGAAGCTAACACCTGCATATCGATTTTCAATCGAAGAATTCGGACGAAAATTCATATCCAGAAAATTACTTGAAAGGGGTAATTATTAATTTTTTTATGCATTTTTAACTATTACAGCCAATAGGATTAGGATTATCAGTTAGTAATAATTAACAGCAGTAGCTTAAATAAATCTTAAAAAGATGTTATAATTGCCTACTTTAAGCGTCACTTTAAGAGCACGTAACCATGTAATTATTATTATTGTCTGGTCCCGGTGTAACATACGTCGGACTAGTAGGACGCCATGATGTCAGACTGTCCTGTTTGTTATCGCACTGGTATTGTCGGGGCCCAGAGTTTAGTGTTCAAAGTTCTTCATCAATAATACGTGTCGTAATTTTTCGATGTAACTGATTGTTGCTATTATTCACCATTACCGTTCACATTGCCCGCCACTTACCCTATTTCATTGCTACCCGTGCAAAGAATGAACACGCTCGCTCTTTTCATTCCTTCCGTGCCAAAAATGAACGTGTGCGCCCATTGCATTAATACACTGTGTTGGATTGGTTGTCACAGTAACTGATGCCCCCGTCTACCAGCCGTCTGTGATTAGCTTTGTAGGTCGTTAGTTGCATAATTTCCGCAAAAATGTATTTTCTGATGCTCTTAAACCACAAACGTACGATCACTTTTCTTGACCGCATTGTTGGATTTATTCTCTGTTGACCAGTCTTGCCGTCAGACACTACTCCGTATTCCGCATCGGCACCGACTGGCTCGGCTTTTATGCCACGCGATCCGTTCTTTAGACCACATCTGCTGCATTTATTCTCTATCACTCTTATGCCACACACACACACACATGCAATCAGTTCTCTGGACCGCATCTGCTTGATTTATTCTCTGTTGCTCGTATGCCACATATGTGCAATCAGCTCTCTGGACTACATCTGCTGCTCGTATGCCATACGATCAGTTCTCTGCACCATATCGACTGAATTTATTCTCTGTTACTATTATGCCACACACATGCAATATGTTCTCTGGACCGCATCTGCTTGATTAATTCTCTGTTGCTCTTATGCCACATATGTGCGATCAGTTCTCTGGACCACATATACTGGATTTATTCTCGGTTACTCTTATGCCACACATACTTGCGATCAGTTCTCTGGACCACATATACTGGATTTATTCTCGGTTACTCTTATGCCACACCTACTTGCGATCAGTTCTCTGAACCACATATACTGGATTTATTCTCGGTTACTCTTCTGCCACACATAC
>JAHWFP010049475.1:10245-37307 GCA_023313725.1 Lithobius niger | reverse complement strand
ACTTTGAAATCTAAGCGTAAAAAAAACGTAAACATGGACTCGAATTTTCAAAGAAAGCGATGTGACATTTTTAAACTACTGTAATAGTTTAGCTGTTTTAATTCAAAATGAATTTGAGCTATTGGGTTCAAATAATTAAATGAGCTTTTGATTTCAAATAATTAAAGCCACTTAAGTGATTTGGTGGAGGTTACCAAAAAAAAAATACTGCATTGTACTTTGTAATGATTCCAGTCGCATCGGCCTTGTATTTTTTGCTAATATCGTGCATATTGTTCAACTTAAGCCAGCAGTTGTGTAATAATTGATTTGAAATAAAAGGTAAATCTGCTAAAAACTACATTTTTTTATTTTTAAGGTGCCAACAACAGTATTCACTCCTATCGAATACAGTTGTGTCGGGTTGTCAGAAGAACAAGCGCTGAAGCAATATGGAGACGACAATGTTGAGGTTGAGTAATTGCAGTTTGTTTTTTGTCTTAAAGAAATACTAAACCCTTCAACAATGAATTTTTTTTTCAATTAGTTTAGATACTGGAATTAATGTTAACAGGCATCAGATGTCAATAGGTGTTAGTGCTTAAGCCGTAAGCATTTTTAAAACACCTACTTTAAGCAGACGATGTGTGCATAACTCCCAATCGCTGGAGAAAATCCCGTTTTGAATCGCTCGGCATGACGTCTTCTTTCTTACCGCATTCCACAGCCTTCTGTGTGATCTGCACAAGCGCTAGAAACTGTTGTGTAACTGTTGCACGCTGATCCTAGCATGAAAACATAGATATTGTACTCTACAACAAAATGTCAACTATTGATTTCGTTTTGTTTGGTAAAAAAAAAAGTCAACGCCCGCATCTGAAAAATTCACGAATAAAATGTAAAAAAAAAACCGCCGCACGCTCGTATCAATTTTTTTGGCACCACTTCCGAGAACCACTTAATTAATTTTTAGCAGTCTTATCAAGGGCGTCAGCCATTAATTGAAAGACATGACGCGCATGCTTTTAGGTGTCTTTTTATATGTCAGGTCGTTTAGTTGTGTATTAATTTATGATTCATTTCCCTGAATAATGATTGCAACTATTTTTGTGTTCGTGATTTATAAGGCTGTACTTAACACAAATTTTTCAGCCGAACCGAACCAAACTGAACAAACCTTAAATGAGCCGAATACCGAACACTTCCGAACCAAACAAAAGTGTACCAAACCAACAATCTTTAAAATAAAATGCACTGTTCACAAAGATTGATCTTCAAGTTTCGTAACAAATGAAGGTATGTTCACATGGATTTGTAAGTTCACAGATGTGGAAACTCATTTTGAGCATGAAAAAATCTCGTCCACCTTTACATTTTCTCTCAACTTCTGAACTGTTAGAGCTAGGAGCTTTTTGGTTTGGAACATCAGAAAGCTGGCGGAAAAACGTTCAAAATGGTGTATTCAAACATCAGAATCGGTCAATTAGAAGTGGAAATACATTCATTTCGGTATTATTCTTTTGAAAGGCCGAACACCGAACCGAAGAGAACATCCTATGTTCGCCATGTTCCGTTCGGTTTGTGCGGTTCGGTACAGCCTTAGTGATTTCTCATTCATTTTAACGTTTGAGAGGCAGAATTCCCGAAACCCCTTATATAATTTTATTGACTTACAAACTTAATTCCCCAAATAAGGCACAGAATGCTTGTGCAAATTTAAAATGAATCAACCGCTAGGTTCGGAAGTTATCGTGAAGCCAGACTAACAGACAGACGGGCACGACCCCAGGATGAGAAGTTTTTTTTTTTAAAGATCCGCTTCGTACTTTGTGTCAGTAAAAGAAAGTGTGTTGAAATTTAAGACATCAACTGTTTTTGTATTATTAATGTCTTGTTTTCTTTTCTTTTGCTCTGCAGATTTATCACTCACAGTTTAAGCCCCTGGATTTTGCTGTAGCAGGAAGGAAAGAATCTTGCTACATCAAGGTACGAAAATGACGAATGGCCGCACGTTAAGAGTGGCTACTAGGCACTAACTCCTTTCCTAATAGTAAAATGACGTAAGAATTTATACGGTTGGGGAGGAGAACTTGTTACTCTAAAAAGTCCCAATTGAAACGTGTTACATTCATTCCTATTAGTTCCGTCCGAGTTTTCAGAGGGTGCCACACATTCCATCTGGTAATTTTTAGTATTTTTTAGCTCAAATTCAAAGTAAATGAAATAATAATTAAATACAAGCTAGTTTCGTTTAGTTTAATTTTAGGCTGAAAACTGAGTAGAAATTCCCACATAAAACTCATGGTGCTCTTTATAAACTTAGACGAAACTAATAGGAATGAATCTAAGACGTTTCAGTAGGGGGTCTCAGTCACAAATTCTCCTCCCCAACCCTATAAATTTGTAACGACATACATGTACGGCAGCATGCAACTCACAAAGCTTAAACTTCGTAGTGCACCTTGCCTGAATCATGGCGGTCTGCCAGCCTTCCAATTACTGCTCATTCAGGAATTGGACAGGTTCCACTCGCCAGGTAGCAGCACGGGTCCACTGCCCACCCAGTTGGAACCAGATTACACATGTTCGCCAGTGGCCTAAGGCAAGAGCCCATTGTTCTCGCAGGTGTAAAAGCTACAGGGATCGAAGGGCTCGACCTAGTTGTTGTGGGAGGTCTGACTGAAAGGTTGGATCTGCTGATAGCCTAATATGTAATGCTATGTGTATAGTCCCCTAGCTGTGCAGTAAGGCTTAATATGTAATGCTATGTGCATAGTCCCCTAGCTGTGCAGTAAGGTGTGACTTAGGAGTGATCATCCGAGTTTGCAACATCGAGTTGAGTTTGAGTATTTGCTGAATGTAGTTTGTTTGCATGTTTCTTATTAATTTGTTAGTATTAAAACAATTGAGAAGCTAGTTAACTGACTCTGCAGGTTAATGTGTACAAATAACGTTCTTTTTTAGGGTTATAACTTTAAAAGGGTTTAAGCTAGTGGCTTTTAATATGTACCAGTGGAAAGCTGTCGTCCAGATGATGAATTTGGTATATTGAAATGTCAAAATCAGTCAAAAATTAAAGAAGTTATCGCATTTTCATCGGATTCGAGTTTTCGGGTATGGATACAAGCAACGAGCCGAGTTCGAGTACAAGTAGCATTCTCAGCTCAGCTCGAATTTTTCGAGTATCGCACGTCAGTAGGGCCGTGCCAGTAGAATAATTTTAATTAGAGGCAAGCCGAGCCGAGTTTGCAACAGAAGAATCGAGTATCGAGTCGAATTCGAGTATTTGGTGACCACACTTTTGCAAGTGTCTTTTTTATTTGTTAGTGTAATTACAACTAAGATGCTGCTTAACGGACTGCGCCGGTCAAAGTCTACAACTAGTTTTCCAGTTTTTAGGTTATAACTTTAGAATGGTTTGAGCTAGTGGCTTTTAATTAGCACCACCGGAAAGCTCTCGTCAAGACGATGAATTTGGTGTATTCGAACGTCAAAATCGGTCCAAAAATGGCAATGTTAGCACATTTTCTCCAGATTCAAGTTTTCCGAGTATGGATGCAAGCGATGAACAATATTCGAGTACACGTTGATACTCGGCTCAGTTCAAATTTTTCGAGTATCGCACATCCCTACACATCACTAATAAAGCTATCATCGTAGAAGCATCCATACCTCATTTCCACAGGCCGTTCGTTAGCTATGTTCTTCTGGAGAAACCTTTACAAAATATCGAGGTGTGGTTGTCTCAACCATGCGGGTGTTAATCACAATTCTTAAAGTAAAATGTTTTGGCCATTAAACGTTAATTGGTTCTCAAGAGAATGTGTACAGACTCTCTTGTTTTATGCAAGAATCGTAAAAAAATAATTCTGATAGGCGCAGCAAGTTTTTCGCCGTGAAAAATTTGTAGTTGTCCGACGTCAACGTTAGTCAAATTCATCCATTCAGTCAAGTATAGAATCAGTCAGCAACCACACACATCAGTGGGCCATTAAGGGCAGATGCTATACATATGTACCTTACAAAGACGACTCTGTATCTATTTAGAATATTATTCACTAATGAAACTTATGAAATGAACTCTACTGTAAAAAATCTTGTAGGGTGGGTGGATGTAATTATTTTGGAGACGAGTTCCTCATTGGTTGAAAAAAAAAACCTTTGTGTGCACCTGGCACATTACAAGTATTAAGGCTCATTGATTAGTTTATAGTTCCATTGTTCAGAACTATTTAAATATCTATCACAAAATATATGGCATCTTCCTTTTCTCTCCTTTATTTATGTGTAGATGATCTGCAGTAGTCCAAAGCCGCAAAAAGTTCTTGGCCTTCATTATCTGGGTCCAGATGCAGGTGAAGTCATACAAGGATTTGCTGTGGCTATGAGGTGAGTTTACAAATAAATGTGTTTTGTCTTTTAGGCTTCTGTACAGCTGAAACGGCTGAGAAGGCTATTGCAATGACTTTGTCCATCCGTAGCCGTTTCAACTTGTGAACTGTGACACATAGACGAACGGCTTTTTACCATTAGAGTCCACGACCAAAAATTAGTTTAAAAATACTGCAAATGAAAACATCGTTGCTTCCTTATAGCTAATATGCTATCTTGACATAGTTCAAGGAAATAATAACATTTGATCATCGCATTTAAACACTTAGGAACACACGCAACCGTAAAAATAAAAGGATTTTGTTAACGACAGACGTTAGCTTCATTTGAAATAGTCTTGACACCGTGTTGCATGGATGAATAAGCCTACTCTTGAACCAAATTTCCGTTAGCTGCTACTTATGAAATTAACCCTTAAAGTGCTGGCGACGAGTATACTCGCCAAAAACTAAGGCTGTACAGATGCAGATACCGTATCGGTAAATCTGCAGATATTCAATGTATCAGAATCGGTTATTCTTAGAGATTCCTTTGCAGATACCACACTTCACCCTTGATGATGTAGAGTTTCATGTTTCCTGCCTGCTGTCTGCCACAGTTCTGGAAATTGAAGTGCAACACAAAGTTTCATCCTGAATAAAATCATTATCTGCATCGAGAACTTTGTGTTCCCTGCCTTCAGACAGTCACGATTCCAAAAAATAACAGTGCAACATGAAGTCTCGTCTTAAATTAAATCAGTATCGGCTTAACAGATAGCATGCGGTATCGGATTGGTATCTGTATCGGATCGATAGAAGTGGTATCGGTACAGCCTTACCAAAAACACAAGCAGAGCTTTGAGTCTTAAAAACAGAGTCCAAAGTATGCACGAGGTGGCCAACAATGGAGAAACGACAACAATACTAGGTTCCCTTAACAAGTCGACTCCAAAGATGGCCGTGGCCAAGCTGGTAGAGGCGTGTGCCTGAAGTTAAGAGCTCATTCAAGTTGCTAGTTCACTTCCCGTCCAGGTTACCCCTGCTTTTGTGGAGATAGAAAATTAATTCAGCAGTCAAAGGGTTAACACAACTTAAGAAAGAATTTTTCAAAATGCAACTTAACCCTTAAAGTGCTGGCGACGAGTATACTCGCCAATAACAAGCACAGCTTTGAGTCCTAAAAACAGAGTCCAAAGTATGCACAAGGTGGCCAACAATGGAGAAACGACAACTATACTAGTTTCCCATAACAAGCCGACTCTAGAGACGGCCGTGGCCGAGCTGGTAGAGGCGTGTGCCTGAAGTTAAAGAGCTCCTTCAACTTGTTAGTTCGAGTCCCGTCCAGGTTACCCCTACTTTTGTGGAGATAGAAAATTAATTCAGCAATCAAAGGGTTAAAATGGCAGGTAGAGAAAATGGTCTAAAATGTGAAAATTGGGCCTTAAATCGCGTTGTCACAGCAACGTCAAGTCTCCGCACCATGTCGCGTAAATTAATATGTCTACTCTCGAATTCAATTCTCTGTTAGCTGCTACTTACGAAAGTAAAGCGCCAGGCCTAAAATCTGACAATTACTACGCCTAAAATCCAAAACTAGGCCTAAAAGCTAACACATTTTTAACCGGCAATTGTTATGGTTACTATTTTTAGATTGTATAGTGGAGAGTGGTGTTACAGTGGATGATTGACATGTATCCCTCAACATTTTCGAAAGTGGCCGAAGTATACAGAAGACCAGTTGCGACTAGGTAGTCGTTGCAGCCGCTTGTTTGCCATTGGATCTATTTACCAAACATAATGTCACCCTAAAAATAGTTTTGGTTCTCAGGCACGTGCAACTCAAAAAAAAAAAAAAAAGAAACTTAGCACTGGGAATTGTATCTCCTTCAATCACCACATCTTCATCATAAAAACTTACGGTCGGTCTGTATATATATATATAGAAGGAGGAAGACTATAAATGTAAATAAGGTGTCGGAAGAAAGCAAATTAGTTCTTTCATAGTTTAGGCTTATTTTAAAGAAACGAGTAGGGTCCTAAATGTCCCAAATTAATGCAAATCCCCCCCCCGCAACAATACTGCAACAATACCCCAACAGTACGTGATTGTTGGCAGATTGTAGACTAAACACTACAGCAACATTTTGGTATCTAAAACCTTAACAGGAAACGCTTGCTTGTACCTTGCTTTAAACAAGTTTGTTTTTGTTTTCTAAACTTATTTTCGATCCAGCTAAATTAAGCGTTCGTGTCTTATCGTCTTGTTCCATATTCTAGATGTGGGCTGACCAAACGTGAACTGGATCTATCTGTGGGAATTCACCCAACAAATGCTGAGGAACTGGTAAAATTACATATCACGAAGCGTTCTGGCATCAGTCCTCTAGTCACGCAATGCTGAGGCTAGTGTCTAGGCCTCACTTAGGGCCAAGACGTATTTATAGATGCTGTAAACCATGTAGTTTATTGCGATACGCGTTTCGTAGTCCGCGGCATGTTACAGTACTTAGTCCTGTATCCCTTTGTATGACGTTGTGTTGTGAAACCTTGACCAGGTGCAACGCAGCCGAGGTTTTAAGGGGATTGTGTCGGTGTTGTAACGACGGACTTTTCAACTATACTCTGGTGCTCTGTTGAGTCCCTCAGTCGTGCCTAGGTTGTTAGTTTTTGCCAGTGAGTAGTTGTGAATAATGTTAAACCAGTAGAACGGGTGAGAAAGTGTAGACGAAGTATTAAAACAAGGAAACGTTAAAATAATCTTGTCGGTGGCAGTTTCTGGGGACGCAGCAAAATCGTTTCTTTCGTGCGTTATTTGTTGTTCCAAGTAAGTGCCATGTTACTAAACCTTTTTTTCAGATTCAGTTAAGCTTTGTTAGATTGACAGCGCTAGGTGAAATACTTACAAAGAATTATATACCAACTCTTGATAGTGTTATCTTGAGCTGTTGTAGAACGTAAAAGGGCTTCCAGTGGTAATCCTGCCATAACTATGGGTTGTGTGACTTACGGAGATGTAATTGCCGTACGTACGTCTTTTGTTAAATGGCTTATAACTTAGTGAACTTTAGTGTCCGTTGCATGATTTTTCACATGGTACTATTCTCCATAGATTACAAATAGTGTACTTTCAAGCCTTGTCAAGAACTTTGGACTAAACCCATTTATTTGTATTAACTATTTGTGAAGGATTTAACTGAATTCAATTTAATTAGCTTTGCCAATAGGAGTGTGCGAGGCTCAAAAATTTCAAACCCAGCCATATGTTGTTTTGTATTCGAACTAGATTGTTTGGCAAGTATCAATGCTCAAATTTTTGTTTATTTTCTACCAATATTGTCAGTCTAATGCATAGACTATTTAACTCTATGAATTTTCCAGCGGTGTATGTAAAGTCTGTATGTCATTAAATGGGTAATAAAGAACCACAGAGTCAGCTACAAAATACTTATTTTTCTAACAGTTTTGAAAAGAATTACTCCGTCGTTCTATCTTGGTTATATACTCTATTTCGACTCAACACTCAAATGTTTAAAATAGGTTATTGTAGTCGCTTATCCGTAATTAGCAGCAGAAAATATTGGCTAAATACTGTGCCTTACCCTAACAAACTGCCACTGAACAAAGTTATTTTAAAGTTGTTTTATCATTTAAGATTATGTTCATTACGCTTATTGTGCACTCACATCTTAACTTAGTGATTATTTATGTAACTATTGAGAAAATGATCTTACTAGCCCACAACAGTTTGTTGCTGGTATTTGCAGTTATAATTAGCTGGAAGAATTGGGCTGGTTTTCATTATATAGTCTTTACATTCTTAATTCGGTCTCTTAAAATAAAGCCTGCTGCCATTTCGTTGACTTCGTCTTTGATAAGTATTCATGGGTGTCTGCGTTTCATTCAGTGCTCTGACAGAAATATATAATGCAGTTTCAAAATTTGTAACACGCAGAAAGTTAGTTGGTACACATTTTTCTATGTATGGCTTTCTTTGTCTCGGAATTAGCAGAACTAGGTCTTGTATTTTGCTTTATGGTGCTTCTGTCTAACACCCGAATCATAGTGCATTCCTTTTAGCAAAATTCAAAGCTTTATTTAAATTAGAGAATGCCGGCATCCTTTCTTTCCATCTTGAATAGTGGTGCAAATGCCTGTAACTTGCCTACAAATGTACACCGTAAATCTCTTCATCAGTGCCCATGTTCTTGTTAATGCCCTCATCACTATATGATGTACTTCCCACGCTGCACGCTAGTGCTGGGAGCTAAGATGGCCTCCAAAAGGGTGAAGATGTAAAGGTAGGGAGGACGGCATTGGAGGCTGGACGGCCGAGAGCTTGTGTTACGTCACGCCCCAGAAGGCCCCGTGACCTCCACCACTTCTGTGCGATGACGGGAGTACGTCACAGCTACAGCGGAAAAAAATCATTATTTTCAGGATGCATCTTGAATTAGGAGTAAATTTAAGCTTATTTTTTCCCCTTCGAATGCTCAACAGCTGATTTCCTAATGTAGAGCCTGCATCAGCTTAATCAAGCGTAACGTGGAGCCTATTGGCTGATTTAACAGTATTACTTGATGTGTGTTAAGCTGTGTATTGTAGTTGTGTGTTGTAGTAGATCGTCGTAGGAGTAGACAGTGAATGTATTACAAGTGAAGTGTTGTAATTGGTAAACATGAATAATGGCTTTATGGATCACGTGTGTTTGCTAAATGTAATAGTTGGGACATAGTTATGGGTCATAGGAAATTAGGTTTGCCTGCCAGAGTGTGATAATAGAAATCGGTAGCTGGCCAAAAGGAAGAACGTAGTGACTCAATTGCCGATCACGTAAACCAATTTCTGCTCATTTGTCAACGTTGTAAATAGCGAACAGTACTGATGTGCCAAGCATTCTTTTTTTGCAAATCCTTTAGTCAAGCTTGATTTGTTATTTTCTAATAACTGATACACATTTATAGCAGCAGTCGTTTAAATTTGTGAATTATTGCTGGTGCTGATACGGTATAAGAGCTTGAATGTAAGACGAATAGCGTGTTTGGGCTCGCTTATTCTAAAAAAGTAAATGGCTGCAATTATAAGATGGATGACTTCTGCAACGCTTTCGTAAGGCTTGGCATTACATTCATTTTATTAGTTTGTATACTAATAAATTCACCTGTACTGGATTCAAAGCCCCAAATTGTAATAACATCTTCGATTTCGACTGCTTACTGAGGCATTTTCAAAATATATTTAGTTATGCTGAATAATCTAAAAACTATTGCAGCAACGGGCTTCGGTGTAGCATTATTGGATAGCTCTCGGAAAAACGATTCGGTCAAAATTTACACGGGAGCTTAAGACGATGCTGCTATTTTAATGTTATACATTTGAAAAAAAAATACCGTCCTATATTCGGGGTTATACGGTATTGGTTCTCAAGATTGGATTGGTGAGGAGCTTGACAATATTGGCCTCAATTTGTTGGTTCGTTTGGTATGAAGGTCATTTTTTGACTTGAGATTGTCGGTGAACTGCTGATTGTTTGGCTGCAGTGATAACCAGTTGCAGAGGAAGTACAGTAATATAGAAATAAAATGGTGCCCCTTTAGTTGGCAGTCAGTGATCCATTTTCCGTAAGTGTCAGAATTCCACAGCCAATTCTAATACTTGAGCATTCAAGGGGATGAGTAAACTCTTGAATATAGGATGTGTGTGTGCTGCTGATGTTAACCTACAGTGTAACTGCATTACATCCTCTTCATGATTTCGTGTCAACTACAAATTTAAAAAATGTGAAACGAGTTCATATTAACAGAGTTCATCACGCAAACCAAATAAAAGAAGTAATTGTATCTCACAATGAATTCGCAGCCACCTTCATCGGGCTTGAACCCCGAGGCCAACGAACTTCTGACACAAACGTTTTGATATGTGCGCGATATCTCAGTGGGCATCAAGCTCGCTGTCACTAGTGCTAGACTCGTTTTGAAGTCGAGAATTGAGCTTTGTTCACCATTGATTGTCAACCTGAGCAGGCAGTTTAGGAGTGACCAACTACACGATTTTGACGTAAGCTGGCTATTGAACGTTCGTGAGTTGTTCTCCCTTGCTTCGAAAACGCAGTACCTCCAGCTTAACTTGTCCTTCCCGTTTGTGTTTGTCAAAACTATTTATTATTGGTTTGTGAAGAGGTAAGGTTTTTTAAACATGTTTGAAAAATGACTAGCTCCAGCTATGATCAACCCTCTCCAATGGCGGCCACCACTCGCCATTTGACGACTAAAACCAATAGATAGCTACTTGAATTTTGACAAAACCCTACTTGCCAAAAAGTCGACTACAATATATTGTGAAGCCCATTTATAATGACAGTCCATGGGTGTTAGGAAACAGAATTGTATACCAGGATTACTTTTGAATGCATTGTTGCCCAGTAACATTGTTATAACAGGTTTATTGTTGTAAGAGGCATCATTGAAGAGTTTATTTTGTGCCCTTGCCGTCTTAATTTTAGGTAAAATGAACAAAACTGTTGCAAAATTTTCAGATTTCTGGCTTCATGATTACAAAGACAAGTAATTTCCTCAAAATTGTTTAAGCTATATTCGGAACATTTTCCGTTGCCATTCGGACCAAATGTCGCAAAAATATTTGTACAACTCTACAACATTACATTGGAAGAAAACTCCTCACCCTTATGCACAAGCTTAGTTATAACTACAAGAAAAAAGATGTAGCAAACTCTTAAACAGTACAGTAACTAGGCTACCAGCAGCCCCAGTAAAGTTTTAAACAGCCAAATCCAGCGTTCCATTGATTTTTTAAGGCCAGTAACCAAACATTTTGTTGGTTGCATTTTAAAAAGCATTATTTGGACTACTTCTGCTGGAAATGATGGTAAAACTTAAAATTTCTGTAACGTTCACTCCTTGTTTTTGGAATCGTCAGACATATTGAAAACCAAACCGAGCGAGCCAAACCGATGATCATAATATCAACCAAAATTGGATTTGCTTAACGATTTGGTGCAGCTTTAGTGAAAGCAATCCATATTTACTTACTGCCACTTATTTTTTTGAATTTGCGAGCTCAAAGCTACAAACGCTTATTATTCTAGTCGTTCTACATTTCGCCGAATATGGTATTTGGGGCTAAAATACTTTCTGAAGGGAAAGGCAACTTGCGTAGTTGGTGTGATCATATATTGTGGGAGATAGAATATTTTGAAAATGTTTGTTGTGAATGTGTTATCAGGATAGAGTTATACATTTGTTAATAAGTGATTTTGTTTGTCGTGTTTACAACTCTTTGTGAAAATCAGAGATTATACACTGCTGTAGTTTGTTTATGTATGTTGATTGTGTATATATTGTATTTTATGAGAGTTCTAAAGCATTTTATGAGCAAACGACTTTGCAACAACAGCTTTACTGTGTAATTTATACCTTTATTTAGTTTTCATTCTTTCTTCACTAAAGTAAAACAAATTCAACCAGTAACATGTGAAAGTGTCTTAATTTATACGTTTTTTTTTTTGTAAACTTGTTTTACAGTAGTAACATCATATCAACACAGAGACAGTTTATCCATAAAAAAAAGCTATTCGTTAGACCATTAAAAAAAGAAGTATCGGTTCTTAGGCTCTGCCGTCACCTATCTTTGACAGTAAATAAAAAGAAACAACACGGCAAAAAGAGCAGTTACTGATCAAAAATGGCCGTTAGTGATAATTGGAAATATAAAATTACCATACTTGTCGTTAAATAATCGTATGGTCACGTGGTAAGCAGAATTAAGAGGCAGTGTTCTTTATTTTACCCAAAATAAAAATAATTTCCTAAAATGTACGGAAAAATAGGTTCGAAAAATTAAAAAAATTAAATTCTGCCCGCCTGCACGGATTTCTTGAGAAAAAATGCTCGAGAACCTACTTTCTTATTTTCAGCGGCCTTAAGTCCACATTTTTTTTTTATGTTGAAATAGCGACCAATTTTTCTGGTTCCAAAATCCAAAATACTCGTGAAACTGAACATGAAACTTTTAAGTAAAAGTAGAAGACTTAATTTTCAAAATTAACCCTAACTTTTTCTGACTCAGAATTGGATTTTAGAGCCAGAGAATTGATCCCCATTTTTACATTTTGTAAAAATGTGATAAGACTAAAAAAAAGGTATCGTCAAACATTTTTTAAGGGTAAACATTTGGGGTAGGTTTTTTGTTTTAGTAGCTGGTTCCGAAGTGCACAAGTTCTTTTTTTTTTCTTTTCATAAAATAAAAACGGGTTATCATAAATTACTTTTTTTTTTCTAAATGAACTAAAAAATAACAACTACCACCTTGTTTTACAGAATTTCGCCTGCAAAATCTACCATGCTAACAATCAAAGTTTTTTATCAAAATTTTGGCTTCAAACTTATTTTTCATAAAAATAATAAACATACTTACGGTAAAAACGCACAACCAAAACGAACAAGTCTTTAAATCCAGAAAACTTGCAAATTTTCAGTGGACCTTAGCTACCACCTTCATCAGGCTGAAGACACTGAACCTGATGAAGGTGGCTGCTAGGGTCCACTGAAAATTTGCAAGTTTTCTGGATTTAAAGACTTGTTAGTTTTGGTTGTGCGTTAGTGTGAGTATGACTACTTCAGACCAAAGTTACTCGGCCAAAAAATCGGTTTTTACTGTGAAAATATTAAACTTGCCGACAAGCCAAAACGTACAAAATACAGTAGTTATGAAAACCGATTGTTCGGCCAGAATGCTTTTTGAGTCATTAAAACTAATTTTATATTCTTTTGCATTGACAACAGCTAATAAAAACATTTAACCATTGGTCTGCACTAACATAGGATTCTTTTTAGCAGGAATTGGTGCTGCTGTCACCTACTTCACTATTTTACAATAACTGATTACTAAATAACGTGTGAGCCATACTAGTCATTTAGTACGTTTTCTACTGTTTCTTGTGGTGTGAAAAATATAAAGATACAGCCAATCTGTGATAGTTAATTAAAAATTGAAGTGTGAAAAAATACAGTATGTTTAGACACGTTCTGAAGTTGCTTAGGCATCATTGAGTTAAGACATAGATGCTCCTGTAAAAGACTCAAATTTTAGCTGCTGTACCAAATGCAAAACAAAATGCTCAGTCCACATGCACATGGTCTCACGATCAATCTGGCACTGGACACTGGACAGGCGATGTGCCATCAACAGTGTGTGCCCCGCTACTGTCAATCACGGGCTAAGGACCGGGCAAGTGACACATCCCAAGATTTTCAGCAAAATTGCCACAGCATAACAAGTGATGTCTGCCAGTAGGATGAAAAGGTAAGTCTGTCCTTTTCTTGGTTCGCAACATTCCTACAGTATAGTCGTAGCTTACGAAGTAATAGTCCAGGGTTATTTCTTATTGTTCTGCAAAACAAGACGGACGAGTATGTGTTATACAGTAATTAAACTAAGGCTATTTATAATGCAAAACAATAAAATGCGTGTTGAGAAATTATTATTTATAATTAACGCTAATTCAGTTAACCGTAAACGGTTTTGCTATTATTTTGATCGTTTTAAGAGGTTTGGTTACCAACAATTACGCGCAAATCTTTCATTAGCTTGTTTGTAACGATTTTTCCACACACAAAAAAATCAGCTATTTGCATGGACTTCACTCCTTCATTCCCTACGCTCTATTAATATTGTAAATAAACTTGCAAATTTTATAAAGGGTTGTGGAAGTTTTGAGTTGGATAGTTGATTTAAGGTACATTCCTCCCAACGTCATTTTTCTTGATCCTCCATATCAAGTACGGCCTCAAAATTCTATTTACTTACCGCCAGTCAATCCCTT
Source organism: Lithobius niger (assembly GCA_023313725.1). Classification (NCBI taxonomy): domain Eukaryota; kingdom Metazoa; phylum Arthropoda; class Chilopoda; order Lithobiomorpha; family Lithobiidae; genus Lithobius; species Lithobius niger. The sequence continues at coordinate 23,117 of JAHWFP010049475.1, read as the reverse complement.
GCTAATAATCCGTTTTAAAATGTGCCGTCAAGGAGATTTTCTGTTGAATATTGGGAACTAATTTAACAGCATCCTGCGATTATACGATCCTTCGCGCGCTTACAATAACCATGACGTTTCATCTGTATGTGTGTGTGCATGTACTAATTTTCAATTGTTTGCTAATAATTACCATGAGATCAAAAAATCTAAAAGACTAATGCAGTAAAAATTAAAATTATTTATGCCAATAGGTCTTCGAAGAAAAATTATAAGATACTAGCCTAAAAAATTGTAAAGTGTTATGTTAAAATACGAAAATCTTTACGGTTTGCGACGACACAATTTTTGCATTCATGCTTTTTCGTTACTTTGCCCAAGGCCAACTGAGATAGTAGCTGTGTTCGTCACTGCGAGGAACGCAGCTACCATCTTAATTGGCCTTGTATTACTATGCCGAGTCTCGCGAAACGGTGCGATGGTAACATGCGCGTGGCTGGTATAAGGCACGCAGAATGTACCTTTAATCTGTTGCTAAGACAATTTTTTTGACTGTAGAAAAGCAAGTTTTGTGATGGAGTAATGGTGCAGTAATTTGTAAAATTTTTGGATTAAGTTTAACAGAACTTGACATGTGGTTCGGAAAAAAACTGATACACTTTAACGTAGACATTAACAAGTGAATTAATGCTATTAATTAGTGCTATTACAAAAATGTGTTCAAATATTGTAATGCATGTATACGTCATCGAGCTATTTTAAAGATCTTACCACAGACAAATGATGTGTATTCCTCATAGTAAAAATAGGCCTTAATTCTAACTAAATCCACTTTATTTTACCAGACAATGGAATTCTGCATGAAAAATTAATTGTGGTAGTTATTTTATTTTATAATAATTAGCGCAATTTTGCTGACACCAGCAAAAATCTAGGATATCTAGCATCTATCAATGATGTATGTAGTGTGTATGTCACGTTGTGATTGTTGCAACAGAAAGTTGGCACCATCTCGTTGGTTGGGGGGGGGGGGGGGCGCGTTGAACGTTTTTTTTAACCTGTCTTGTTGCATTTTATCACTGTAAAATACCCATGACTTACGTGTACGTCATTGGGCTGCTTCAGAAAGTTTATCATATATGTCATCGGTAGCCGAGGTCTTCAAAGTTTGTCACCTGAAATCGATTTTGCTACGGGCGCTGTAATGCTCAAAAGTGAGTGCGTTTCTTGGTATGAAGGATTTAACGTGATTTGCTCATTTATGTTCCACCTCAACCGAAAAAGAAAGTGGCAATGGTTTTAGCATTGATAGCGCTGCAGCGAAACACAACCATGTGGGTCATACTGTACTGTCGTGCTGTTTTCACTGTTGAATTGGATTGTGGGAGTGTTTCTAACGAATAGGTCTGGGCTTTTCTAATATACATTTTTCCTTGTATCTGAAAATACTTCCCCTTGGTTCAATGCTAAATATTGTTTCTATTTATGCTTCAAGTTCAAAATCCTTAAATTTCACTTCGTAAGAAGAAGTGTACTGTGCGACGACCTGCCGATTCCTAGCAGGCTCTACCACCCTTACCCACCGCAATTGTTTGAGCATCCGAACACGTCAGATGTATTGCTCTTTCACCAACCAGTGTTACCATGGCATCACAAAGTAAATCCTTCAATAAAATTCTCACCTCTAGGCAAAATTGTTTTAACCCTTACCGTTAAGAGTTAAAATTCATATTATGCACAATATGGTAAAAATCCGATCATAGGTGGCGTCCCAAGCTCGTAGGGCCTCTTGTCTTGTTTCCTCGAATTCAAATGTTAAGTTAGTCACAGTGCTGGGACCTGAATCCTCCCTCTGATCACTGACGTGTCGGTGCGAAAGCCACTTCCCAAATTCTTTCCTGAGTCCGTAACGCTGCCGATTCCCTATACTCAGCTTCCTGTTAACGGGAATTCCCACTATTGTTTAAAAACATGATATATATTCCATGGTTGCTTTGCTAGTTTTAAGTACGTGCTGTGTAGCTCGACATTGTGGTTAGGTCTCTCATCTTCTTGGCTCAGTGACCATGGCCCTGACCACTCTGCTACGCTTGGCTTGCTTCTCTCAAGTTTCCAGTGAACCCTCATGAAACCCATTTTTTGTCCCTGGACTTAACCTTTCACATTTTTGTGGTGTACGTCAATGGCAATGAAGGGTTTCAAGTGACTCAACTGGTTCTGTTTAGCTTAACTTGTGAAGTAAAAAAACAAAACTGTACTTGTGAAGCTGGATGGATTAATTTTTTCTTCTAAAGACTTCATGTTTTCCTTGTGGAGATATAATGAAACGGAATCTATGAAAAACTTCAGCCGGAATTGAAGTAGTACATTATACTACCCACTAAGCACACAATTCACTGAGTGTAGTATGTACTGTCATTAAGCAGATTTTCACAACTTTTACAGAACTATGTTGATTTGTATAACAATCGGCATCCGTTGCTAAAACATTTTGGCTGTTTTTCGCCCGCAGCATACACAATAAAAACAAGCAAAAGCAACATAACACTAGTATCTAATATAAAATTGAACGAATACTGAATACTACAACCAAATACTCAACTTCCTGAATACAAAATACAAATCCGTTTTAGTAATTATTAGACCAAATCTTAACAGAATGGTGAAAACCAGTAAATTTCACCTATGATATTGAAAAATGTGTGACAATACTGATTAATGATAGAAACATTAATGACCAGGTTTCCTGATAAAACATGATGAAACATGATGAAACATGATGAAACATAGGTCAAGGTAGACAAAGCACATTTTTGCGTTTTGAAAAAACTTACCCTTCCCGTCATGATATTAATTTACAGTTTCGTATTAGGACTTGAAAAATGGCAATCACCCATAACTTGTCCTTCGTTTAGGAATGTTAGAAGAAAATTCCTCACAAATCAGAAACGAAGTGCGTAACTAAACGTTCACGCATTAATAAAATTTCATAAATTTGTACAAAAAATTATTCTGCCAAAATCAGTTTTCAGCCACCGCAAAATTTGCAGGAAGTGAGTATTATGATGCAGCAGAAACCTAGACTTCCTGACCATTATAAATGACTCGCTGTGAGCTTAGTAAGTCAATCATTACAGGACCCTAAATCCTGGAGATACCAGGATTCCCACTCGACAAGTATGAATTTGAGTTAGGGGGGAGGGGGGGGGCCAACGTTGCAGCCTTGATTATTAGATTAGTTAAGAGCTATTAATTGCTATACTTGTAACTTCATTCTCACCCATTTTCACAATATCACAATCATGGCCAACTTACCTATGCAGCATCTTGAATGTCAGCGCACGCAAACCAATCTTGTGTAGCATTCAATGGGTAAAAGTCGTCAACTTTGACTAGTTGGTCGTTAAACCTGTAGTAGTCCTGTCCTTTGAAGAAATATGTGAGACCTAAAATCATATACCTTTTAAGTTACACACTTTGCAAATAACAAATCTCCCATTATGATTTTATAAACATAATTACAACTTGATGAAAGAAAATCATTTATTTATGATTTAACGATGCAACGATGCATCGTTGTAACGATGCACTGGTTGGTGGCAGCTACCCAACCTGCCCATTACTCTGCGACTGCTGTCTGTGCGCAATCCTACTTCCGGTCTAGGATTATGGTGGCTGGAATGAGTTCCAGTAGCATGTTAGATGTGTCCCAACCATTGTAAGCGTTATCTAGGAGGAATAAATACCGGTGAAGACCTGATTTGTATGAAAGACCCCTGATTTGGTGAAGACCCCTTCTATTTGTGGTAGGGTCCTAGCCAGTCTCAAATCGAGCCGGGTGTTTTGCTAATCACAAATTAGTAGCATGAATTTGTCCAATCCAAAGTAAGTCCGACCACTCCTTTAAAAGCAGTGGTCCGTTAAAAGCAAACAAACTTACTTAAGAAGAAAAATAAATAATACAAATTGACACACTGGTTACCTTGTCAGTTTCAGGAGAGGAAAGTGCCCTAAAACCAAACATTTTTTTTTCTTTTTGTGTCGTTAACAAGATATGGTAGCCACAATAAAGAAAGTGTACTAACCGTCAGTGTGTGTCATGGCTGTGTCTATGTCGTGGGGAACTCCCCTCCACCTTTCGATATCTTGCGGGTAGCCTGGCTCGATACTTCGTTCCGTTTCATTATAACGCCAATAGAGATTTCGTCGGAAGAAATAAGTTTTCTTATTCTTGGCCCACACAAATGCGGCATCTAAGCCATCCAAATCTGAAGGCAGACCCAGTTCCGTGAGTGGACGTAGTTTGTTGGCAACAAAGTGATTGCCGTTGAATTCCCAAAACCATGGACCTGGAATAATAATTTTTTTTTTTTTAATTTTTGTTCAGTATTGGTGTAAAACCCATTTTCGTTTTGTGAATTTTCTAGTTCACCTAAGTGGTCAGATTTCTCATTAATTTTGTCTCTGCTTAAACCAGTGAGAAGAGTGCCGCTGCAGATGCGGCGGCACTTGTTTCCAATGTTAACAATTTGACTCTTTCTAGCTGAACCTCAGTGCGCTACCTAAGGCTCACCTTGGAACAATGAAATCATTTAACTCTTGAAGCAAGTGTCTTGGTACCGAACGTCATGTCTTTTTTAAAAATTTTAATATTCAGGTAACAACAACCCTACTGACCTGGCTCACACAATTAGGGGCAAGGGCAAAAAAATCGCAAAGCAGCTCCTTCATTTAAGATCTTACTGTCGGTGTGGACAGCCAGTTAATATGATCCTCACAGTGTGCAGCTGTGGCTAAGAAGGCAAGCCAAAGATTTATGGCTTGGATGTAAACATGAAACGTATCGCAAAAATGCATTCGGGATTGCCAATACCACAGTGTTCTCTGGTACCCATACCTAATACCAATATTACTGAAAGCTGAAAAAATTGAAAGCTACCATGATTAGAACAGAAGAAAATTAAGTGACTTAATCGAAGAAAACCAGATTGTTCACAACTTGTATGACATCCCCATAGACCAGTTCTAGACCCTATGCGAAAACCATCCAAGAGGCCACAATCTTACATCTGCAAGCAACGTACTATTTTTCACGGTGAGTAATCGATGACTGGAACAGGTTGCCAAAATGGACCTTGTTTATTTGCACCAATGGGGCGCATATGTTGTCCATTACATGGGGGAATGGCAACTTGAAAATCTTGGCCATGTTTTAGCCACAGGATTTTCAAAATTCACGAAAGGTGCTTTTTATTTTCTCTTATTTTTTGCAGGTTTTGCTGCCATTCGTACTGAAATACGCATGTTCTTACCGGAAAAGAAAACTATAGCATTGTCTTCATCCCTTTCGTAAGACGCATCAATCTTCTGCACTCGCTCTGGGAAAGGGAACATTTCCTGGAAGGGAATCGGATAGCCACGGGCCAAATTCCAACTTGACGGGTATCGCCAAACCCACTAAAAAAAAATAAAATCAACCAATTCAGCACTATTCATGCACACTACAAAATAGAAATTTACAAACAGTGCATAGAATTGACATGGAAAGATTAAATATCAGAGGGCAGCACAAGGTAACGGCCCCGCCCACCACTTGCTTTCATTCCACGTAACTAAAAATGTACCACAATGGATATTGGCTTACCTCTCCTTTGAACACAAACATTTCTTGTCTGAATACAGTTATTGTGTCATAGGCTCCTTCGCACAAGTCAGGGATTGAAGCTGTGGTGTTGGTTGTTGTAGTGGTTGTTACGCTACTACTGGTGGTCGTTGTTGTAGGCTTTTCTTCATCTTCTACAGAATTGCTTCTTTCGTTACTGTTACCGTTGGTTTCACGGCTGTAGTCGGGAAACAATTTGTCAGTTTCATTATCTCTCTCGTCTTCACGTACGTAATCTTCATCGTTGGAATCATTTTGAGCATTGTCGTCTTCGTTGACATTTTGTTCTTCAGAACTTTCTTTTTCATCAGCTTCACCGTCATTCCCGTCGTGATCTCTTGTTTCATCACTTCTCGGAATTGTTTCAGTTACATCAGGTGTCCAATACTGATCGTCGTTAAGCTGCTGAGAAACTATAACAATGAACTGATGTTAAGATATTAGAGGGGAAAAAAGGAAATTATTGATGTAATGCTTAAAGTTTCAACTGCTAAGGTTATCTCAGAACGGAGAGACAAATTTTGGTAGGAAATACCTTGGATCTTTCACAGCCACAATCGGCATGAGAACGCGTGCATATCAAGGGCCCTTCTCTTCCCAATGCGCAGAGGTGTGTCGAGGCCAGGATTGAATCTGTGACCTTTGACTTATGAGACAGTCATGCTACCAGTTGAGCTACCCTGACCCCCAAAATATGATCTTAAGGTTAAAGTTAAGTTTCGCTGGGGATCATTTACCCTACTTACACTTAAACGTGCAGGTCAGTATGAGCTCCGATATATGTATAGATACTTTTAAGCAATTTTTATATATTGTTCCATTTCATGCACTTACATCTTTGTAATTAATTTTTAAGCCCCCAACTTATCTGAAGTAAACTAATGAATGCTCTTGTAGATGAACCAGCTGAATTTTAACCTTACTAGATGTTTTAGAAATAGGCCAGAATGCATCCCATGGCTGTTGAAGGAGCCTTATAGTCTCTTATACTATAATACTGAGCAACCCTGACTGGTAGGGACTTGCGGTCAGTGGTGAAATGAGCCACACTGATGCAGCTGAATCTTCGGCTCTTCGTCTACCTTCATCATCAAGAACAAAACAAATTGTATATTTTTCCTTATGAGGTCAGAGGTGTCTTCATTATGGCTGGGCAGTGGTGGAGCAGAGATTCATCGACTGAAGAAGGGACCCTGGCTAAGTTCCTGCCAGTCGATGACGACCGGGTGGAGAGAGACAACACCAGTAGCTGAATCGGAGCTATGTCTCGGACAGTGGAAAGCCGCTGCGGACAAATTTCACCCCAATTTCCACCTTTACGTCACATTTGACAGATTTAGACTTTCCAAAACACCTTTTAATCCATTTTGATTTCAAGTGACTATTTTAATCGTCGTGATTAGACCATTATTCTGGTGGATGAATCAAATGAATATGTTAAACCACTGAGAAATTATTTTGTGAAAACCAAATGATAAAACCAGGAACAAATGAACATGTTTGTTTTCTCGCCCACAGAGTGGGCTTGTTTTATTGGCTCCTGATAAAACCTATTGGCTGTAGACAACTTTTTCCAACTATCACTGTCGCAGACTGGCTTCAAGGTCTGTGTCAAGGGGTCCTTCAGCAGGTATGGGATCTCTGGCCTATTCTGAACATATCATCATCCATCCCCCCCCCCCCCACAATGATCGAAAAACATTGGAAAGACAAATTAGAACCGACTTCTTCAATTTAAACATTTCTGACTGGGGGGGGGGTATAACCCTCTCCCTACTCTCGTGCTGGAGCATGATAGTACATCAACATTCATTCAATAAAGGTACAAAAGGTTGACCACTTAATGCTCCTCCACCTTCAATTCCTGGCTTTGGACTTGAGAGTAATGCGGTTTACAATGGCAACACCTCGATTTTCCACTCCGTATATGCAGTAATAGACAGCCAGAAAAGAAGCAATGCTCTCGGGTTGTCTACATATTAGGGGAGAGGGGCGGTGCAGATAAAGTTTCTCGTGCCCAAACACTCTTTCGTTGTAAGTGGGTATAAGACGGTTTACATGCTGTCATGATAGCCTATGACGGTTGCAGTAAATCAAGCCGAAGCAGCACTGCGAAATGTAAAACAGTACAATTACCAGTAGAATGTACTGGTGATTTATTTCCAGTTCATTGTACTGTAAAATTACAATCAATTTCAAGGGAGTACTGGCTATATGGGAAAATGGAAGGTTTCCCAAGGGGCCTATGCACCGATGGCCTGTTGGAGGCCTATTGAAATATTTTCATGATGAGTAATTTCTGTAAGGAGACAAGAGAGGGGGTCTAGGTTTATCGTTTCCCGGTACGCCCCTGATCCATTCATTTAACCGACTGGGCATTGTTTGCCGACATGATAGAAATGTAATGTAACAATAAACACGGTTGACTGGTGATTGAATTGTAAATGTTTTACTGTTCAAGATCCCAAATTATTGCAACTACATTGCCAAAGCTACCGTGATGTGTCTGGCGATGATTAAACATTGCTTCACGTTTGGTGACTTTCCAACCTTGTTTGGGCACTCAATGTATATGTCCGTCCAATCCTGGGTAGGCTTTCCTAGTTTGGTCCCCACATTTACTAAAGGACATCGATGTAATACAGATAAAAAATTTAATGTCGTCAACTGTCAACTTCCAGGATCTCACAGGAGAGCAAACGGTGGTAAACAATACAAGTATGGAAAGGAGAAATCGCACCTTTGTCTTTGGTGGGGGCAGGGGATAGACACCCGTGCTATCGAGTAATGTCCTGAACGAACTATTTGTTAACGGTGCTTGCATTTTCCGCTGATCGTGCTTCTCCGCACTACAGCTTTTGAAAGTCACTCAACACTTCCAATTTTCCAATTTTCTGTTCAACTGGATTTGCGAAATTTTGCTGGAGCAAAGTTTAAAATAAGTGTAGTTTTCGTACCGTACAGCTGATAGACGGCCAAAATGTCATCGTAATCCAACTGTGCGTTAGATAATTGCCCTTTGTAGTATGGGAACATCAACGAACTGGATACTGGACTGTGAGCCAAACCTAGACTGTGCCCAATCTCGTGGACTACCACAGATGGAAAATCAACACCTACAAGAAAAAAATATTAATGCATGCCTTTATTCGCTAGGAAAAAAGGAGAATGATTCGTTTTACCATAGACTATGTCTATAGTTTATCAAGCACAAAAGGACTGGTTTCTGCAAGCTAAAATGCAGAAATTACTGCTTATTTTGGGCTCCATTCCACTGAATGTTAGTCACCCATATTTAAAGGCCGGTTGCCACCAAATTAGCATTGCAGCATTCAGGCCTATCGAGTCCTCTCTCGCAGGAAGCAAAGGAAGGCACAAAGCAAAACTTTTAAACGCAACAAAAAAGCCACGTGATTCCTTAATTATCAATAAAAATTTTGGTACGCCCTCGTGCACCTGGAAACAAGCTATAAAGATTAGCGATATTAGTGTCACTTTAGATGGCGCCAGGGGATTTTCTTTATATTTTTCCGTGGCGTCATCTAGTGACATCAGTATTGTTAATCTTTACAGCTTGTTTCCAGGTGCATGAGGGCATACCATAATCTTTATTGAATAATTAAGGAGTCACGTGGCTTGTTTGTTGCCTTTAAAAGTTTTGCTTTGTGCATTCCTTTGCTTCCTGCGAGAGAAAACTCGATAGGCCTAGATGCTGTATTGCTAATTTGGTGGCAACCGACCTTTAAGCCTGTTGTCAGTAGAGATGCACTGATGTTGGCGTCGGACATCCTAAATCGGCCTTTTTTGGCTTTAACGGTCATGGGAACATCGGCATCGGTTTTAGGCAGCAGATGTTAAAACATCGGAAATCGACACATTTACAAATCATTTTGTGACAGATGTGCTTACAACTAATGTATGGGAGCTAAATTTTAAGCCTTCAGAAAATTTTAGTTTTAATTCTTAAATCCTCTTAATTATTTTTGACTCAATGAAAAATGTAACTTAGTTTCACTTTACTTTCTTAAACATCGGGCCACAAGTTATCGGAATCGGATATCGACCGATGTTTTTTCAACATCGGATTCGGACATCTGAATCGGCATTTGAGCACATCGGTGCATCCCTAGTTGTCAGTTGATTATTCAGAATCAAGCCGTTAAGGCTTAAAAAGCAGTAGTTTCTGCTTTTCAGCTTGCTGAAACCAGTCCGGTTTTGTGCTTTTTAAATTACCCCCAGCAAGTTGCCCACTCTCATCCATAGCGTATTCTTTACTGACAAGCCCGAACAAGGGTGATACGGTCTGTCTAGAGATCTCTATGGGTGACAGCTTGATTTCAAAGCCTTTAGTTTGGTCTTGGCTGTACATGCTTGAAAATACTACAAATTATTCAAAAGTAATGGCTTCTTATGACGTCAGTCAGTTTTTGGATTACCATTATGAGGGATTTCAGTGTAAAATTTCACCTGAAGCAAACTATCGCTCGTATTCAAATAAATCTCGGCACGTTTGAACCATTGATCATCAAGGAAGTTTAAGGTAATGTCAGAATATACCAGAGTAGATCTCGCTGGTGAAAGAGGCCGATAGTCTATCTTGCTAACCTGGCTGGTACAGATTAGCAGGGATTTTGCCCTTTCCAGTCACCCAGATCAATTTCTGACAACGCTTAGCTCTGCCACAGCTCAGGCACGATGACCAGTGTAATTTTCTTGCTGAATGTAATTTAAACGTCAGCACACCTAAACAAACTGTGAATAGTGCGACCTACTCCAATGTGAGACCAAATCAAGCTGGTACCAAAGTTATATCCCAAGATTCCAACTTACCATCACCCGTCCCGATGGTCCAAGGCTCATCTTCGTCAAAATGAATATCTCCACCCCAAACTTCATGTTCGTATGGGAAAAAGGCATGTGCCAAAACGTTTCCAGGACCGTCCAGCGGGTAACCATCACCATGATGACCACGTGCGAAGAACATGATGATGTCAGCATCAGAACTGGGTACGTGGCTGAATCGGAGTCGAGCGTAATCGCCCCATTTGCTGAAGGCCTTTTCTACGTGATGCATCACAGAGTGCCAATCGTACAGTTTTGGTGAAAAGTTAGCCAGGCTGTTAAAGCATGGAAAAAGAGAACAGAAAAAAGGCACATATGCTATTAATACGAGATGGGATACAACATTAATGCTTTAGATATTTCTTAACCTTGACATGTTCTTTTCACGGCCAAGAAAGTAAAAACCACCTATGGATCCACACAGAGTCGGTGAGAGAATCACCTACGTCTGGTACAAACTGGGTGGTGATGCCCCCCCCCCCCCCCTTTTTTCTAGGGATACCAATTTTTTTTTTACCTTTTTTATGCTTATGTACGTATTTCAATAACCAAGGAAACAAGTCTGACGGTGCTAGACTTAGGGATCAACTAAGCTAAAGTCGAAATACCCCCAAGGCTCCTAAATTCTTCAGGCCTGATGCAGTTCCCCGGCCCTGTATCCACATATTAATGCAATGTTTCAGAGAATGCCGAATACTCTTATCAAGGAAAGAATCGCTAGTGTAAAAGTCAAGACTTGAACACGTCAGAACATTAAGTAAAATGGACTCGTGCATGCTGATCGGTTCATTTATTCATTATTATCACGGGTAAATAGGGTTCTAGTGCTGTTTTCTTGTTTATCTTAAGCCTTGCGCTTTTTTTGGATATGTGTGTCATGTGAAAGAAATTAATACTTGTACAGATGAACCAGCCCAATTTTGAACCTTATTGGGCATTTTAGGGGGGGAAAAGGATTGTGTTCTAAGGGATGTGAAAACCTGGACATTCAAACTGGGAACGTCCAATCATCACTGAGGTTCGAAATAAGGACCACAATAGACCAGGATAAAGTCCATACCTGCTGAAGAAGGTTGATAGTCTCTCACTATCTTGACTGGCTGAAACTCGGCCATGTTCTAGCGTGAAAATGGTCTATGTGTGGGTTCACACTTTAGGGTCCTAACGCTTCAAGCACTGATATACATAACAGCGAGATAAAAGAAAACTAGGAGGAGGGGAGAAAGAAACAGTGGCAGCACCGAGAATGTTGTTGTGAAAAAAAAATTGACTAAAGCCCAAACCTGACATCTCTGTATCGGGTCAAGTGCGGAAGGGCTTGGTATCGGGTTTCTCATGGTATTGTTTTTTGGCATAAGTCGGGTCCCAAAACACCGAACACGGTTCGGGGTCAAGTGTGGAAGCTCCTTAATTTCGGATAGTGGGGCAAGGTAGGGAATCAGTTTCAAACTTTAATCAATCGTAATTCCGTTCAGCACAATTTAATTTCATTAGGTTTTTTTTTTTTTACTTTTTGTTTTAACGGTTGTGAATGGTAATGTTTCTGTATTTCGCAGCATTGCAGAGTTCATGAACATTGACCTTAAAAGTACTTGAGTTCAACCATTCTGTTCAACATACTCGTGTCACTATTGCACTGATCATGTTGCTAGCCAATATACTACTTACTAATATGTGATGTGCCTCTTGTTCCAACCCCTCCCTCCTAAGATGAATCTTTTGGTACGATTTGTTGGTTTGCGAACAATGTCAGGTACACCGCACCGTCTTTTGGTGAAGAGTTTTTGTGTGGCTTCATCGATGATCCCAGTCTGTGGCAAGGCCCCAAATTTCTGAACTGTCTTGATGGCGTCCACCATCGTCTCTTCCTTGTAGAGGTTATCAGCATTCGAACCAACATTTTCCAAATAACCAAACCTTCGCATGAATTTGATCTGAAAGTAGTAGATAAGGGTTGGAGAATTAGGAGAGGTTAGGGCTAAAATAACCGACAATATAAACAATCAGCGATAGGCACAATTCGTTTTTGGCAGACTTCAGGCAGGTAGTTGACTCATCAGCTAAAATGGAATTGTGTCCACCACTAATTCTGTTTATATTGACGGTTCCTCCCGACCTTCATTGACTGAACGGTTCCTCCAGTTCCTACACGGAGTAAATAGTTCCTCCGGTTCCTACAAGGAGGAACGTGGTTCCCCAAGTTCCCACATTGATTGAATGGTTCCTCTAGTTCCTACATCGAGTGAACGGTTCCTCCAGTTCCAACACGAATTGAACGGTTCCTCTAGTTCCTATATTTCGAGTAAACGGTTCCTCCAGTTCCTACACAGAGTGAACGGTTTCTCCAGTTCCTACACGGAGTGAATGGTTCCTCCAGTTCCTACATGGA
>JAHWFP010049475.1:0-10235 GCA_023313725.1 Lithobius niger | reverse complement strand
AACGGTTCCTCCAGTTCCTACACAGAGTGAACGGTTTCTCCAGTTCCAACACGAATTGAACGGTTCCTCCAGTTCCTACACTGAGTGAATGGTTCCTCCAGTTCCTACACTGAGTGAATGGTTCCTCCAGTTCCTAGACGGAGTGAACGGTTCCTCCAGTTCCCACACATATGATTCCTCCAGTTCCTACATGTAGTGAACGATTCCTCCATCAAATGAACGGCAAGTGAAGTCAGTTCCCCTGCAGAAACTCCACTCAGATCAACTCCAGTTCAAATTCATGAGTTAATGCAATTCTAACAAAGTTGCTTTCAACCAGTACTCAAGTCTATCCGCACGGAACTTGGGGCGGGAATTGATTCCTACAAAGTCAATTCGTACGATGTAATTTTATAATTTCTTCAACTACCGAAATCAAGTCTGGTTCAGGTTGGTGCAGTCAGACAGTGGAAAAATTAATTCCATGAATTTGTAATCTGGAGTTGGCTTAAGTCAATTCCACCATTTCCATTAAGGTGGAATTGAATCAGTTAAGTCTGGTACTGTCTTCACCGCCATATTCTTTACTTAATCGTTTTCTTCAAACCCATTCCAACCAATTATTTTTCATGCTGATAAATCGAATCCAATTCAGTGACTTCCACCTCGTCCTGTACCAATTAATTCCATTCGATTCTCAGCCAATTCGGTAAGTATTTTGGCCACTGACATCCAGTTTCTCCCAAATCGACCAAATTCCAACAAGTTTCGAGTAAATTTAGCCTAATGAAGGAAACTGCCCAGAATTTAAACGATTTTGGGTGGATTCGTCCTCCCCTCCCACCCAGATTGTCAGCTAAACGCATTTTCTACTGTGTACGATCGGTGCAATCCGATCGGTGCAATCGGTACGATCGGTGTACGATCGGTGCAAGAGATCGGTGCTTCGCAGTGCAAGCAGCTTTTGACGAAAGGGGCAGCAGAGTACGAGCTCCTCCCGCTCTCCCCTTAGCTCCCTGGTTCAAGTGACAATTCGGCTACTAAAAAACTAGAATTTATTAGGTAATTTAATGTGTAAAAAGCTTTGAAATCGGCTTCAAGTTAGCCTTGAAAAGCCAAAACATTCCTTGAAATTGTGACTTAGCTTTTTGAGTTTTTTACTCAGAGGCGTAACTTCAAAATTGGGGCCCGGAGGTAGCAGTGCAGGACAGGTGGCGGGGGGGGGGGAGGAAGCTTTTCATAAAAAAATTCAGTTATTGCCACACAAGGTGAAAGCCCAGTGGAGGGCCCCTTTCATTCAAAAAAGCATTGCAGTTTTGCCACACAAGGCAAGACCCTAATAGACCCCCCCCCCCCCCCACCATCTTTTATACCAAAATTGTTTTGCAACACAAAGCAAGAGCCCAGTGACGAACGCTTCCTTCATAAAAAAATGCAAACGTGCCACACAAGGCAAGAGCCAAGAGGAGGCCAACCCCACCCTCCTCCCTTCCCTTCATAAGAAAAAATAGTTTTTGCCACACAAGGCGAGAACCCGGTGCAGCGGGCGCGCGCCCCCACCCCCACTTTTCATAAAAAATAAAACAATGACGTTTTTGCAACAGAGTACATAACTTTTTTCACGAAACTATAGCAATAACTTACTTTCTAACATTTTGCGGTTATAAACAAATTTAAATGGGGGCCGCCAGTGATTGAGTGGGTAGGTAGCATTGTATGGTCTCATTGTAGGTAGCATGGATCTGTTTGTAGTTACGCCACTGTTTTTACTGTTTAATTTACGTATTGAATGAATGGAGGTAAAATGACTAGCCTTGTTTGTCAAGCCAGTGTTGAGAGTGGATATCTTTGGCCTATAAATCTTGTTTTGTCAATTCCCTGACGCTGCGAAACATGTATTAAGGTTGTAAATCATAAAAGAAAATATTCCAATTGCTGAAAATGGCAGTGGCTGCCAACAAATCCAAAAATGCACAAATTTTTAGCCTTTACTGCCTCATGTAGAAACAATTAGCAGTTGTGCTGCTACTTAATGCTTAATTAAGCACTGTTTGCATTAAACTAACTCTCCAATCACCTGAAGTGGCTAGCAACAATATTGCACACTTCGTTGGAAAGCCCTTTTAATTCCTCACGCAACGCTGCAAACCACTTGTTTCTAGCTGTTACAGTTTCCGAGATATACCATTTTAACTTTGGCGCTTGCACGATAATTCGATGAATCAAAAAAAGTACAATACGATAATCGACGAAAAGTTTTATCGCGATATTATCGAATGATCAATTATCGTGCCATCCTTAGCACCGACAATAACGCCACACTAGTGAGAGGGCTAGCATTTGAGCCGGTCATTGAGCCAGCTACAAGAGCTACTGGATGAAAACGAAGGTAAATACAACGGCATCTTTAGTCAAGCCGATGCTGTGAGAACGGATTAATTAGGTCTAAAAAACGTCGTTGCTGGTATATTCCACTCCTTTTAATGTTGATCGGCTCTGCATAAAGCTTTTTTTTTTTTTTTAATTAACCGGCTCGGTTGATTAATCGGTTCGGTAGGAAATATCTGTATCGTTATAGGTTTACTTCATTCACAATTTTGTCTGAATGCTTACCGCTTCGGGAGTTGGAAGCTTTTCTACTGGACGAGCTGTAACAAAACTTAAGAGAAGGCTGAAAGCTACAAAAACTGCGCAGAAGCTTCGTGGAGCATCGCAGATGAACGGAGAACGTAGATTTTGGTTCAACTCCATTGGTGAAAACATCATGGCAAATCAAATAAGCATGCCTTGAAAGTGTTTGGAAGCCCTAAATACAGGAGAAAAAAAAGCAGTTGAAATATTAGTCGCAGTTACCGGTTATCAAAGAAACCTTTGAACTGTTTTTTGATAATCGTTAGGTTAACAAAAAAAAACCCAACGAATGTCTAAAGATACAGAGAAAAGGTGACATATACGTGTATATTTCGATAAGTCTTAAACACTCCTAAATACTCTTAAACACCCTTAAAAACAAAAAGAACAACTTAAATCCGTTACATATATAATGCTAGCATTAGTACCCACCCAGCGTTACCCGTGGTTTTGTTTCGCTTGGCGTTTTGATTCCCTTGTGGTCGTCTGGTGCTTGGCCAGATTTTAAAGATGGGTATTATTTTCATCTTTTAGATTCGTGATTTTTTTTAGCCGGTTGTCTGATGTTGGTCTGATGGGTCCAAGATCGAGACTCACCTCAGATGCCTCTGGCAACCGGCCTCTTCCTCATCGATTTCGGCATATAGAAGATTCTACGAATTTCCGATTGGAATTACTTAGCAAAATTGTCCCTTTTGCCTTCTGGGGACATAGCTTTAGCTGCAAGCACGACAAACATCCATGGTGTTAGCCTGGACTTTGATTAATGCTATGTCTAAGCCTTTTTTGGAACCTATCACGTTAAAAATTGGGCTTAGACGCAAATATACCTCCCCTCTACAAGTTCGAGGTTATCGTCCATGGAGACCCATATCGAAGTTTGAAGATCGCCCTCTGGCTAGGATAAACTAGGCTTAGACACACATTGCTCAAACCTGCTCCAAATCGTATTGCCTTGAGTGAGAGATGCCATATGGCACGTTGTTTTGAAGGTGGTATTTTGTCTCCCCTCATTGCCCACGGCAAAACTTACCCCCTAAGGTGCTTGTGCAAGGAAAAAGGCTTAGACCGGTAGTAAGATTAAAGTTTAACTTTAGCTAGTTTACGAAATCAGGCTTAGACAGAAGACAGGTAATTTTTCTTCCTTTCGATTCTGTTTTAGTTGAGAAGGGAAATTGGATTAAATATTCCCCCTTTCTTCCCTCCTGTGCCTGCCCCCTTCCTATCTATCCCCTAATCACTCTTTCCCCCACTAGTCGAATTGAAATGGTTTGTTGAATTAAATACTTACCCTCACCCGTTCCTCCCCTACCTACCCCCCCCCCCCTTGCTTTCACTTGAGCAATCCATGCGTCTGGTCGCTGGTAACATCTAGTGGTCGATTTCCAAGGCTCGGCTCTATCACTTTTTCAGAGTTCTTTGTTTTCATTGTACCGTACGCCAATGGCTGAGTGACCCAAAGACAATATTTACAACAATATACAACAATGAATTATGTCGTTTTTGTAACGTGTTACTGACTCAATCAATTGGCGATTTCGAGCCACAAAATTAATTAAGTGGTTCTCAGGAGTGGTACTAAAAAAACTGATGCGGACGCACTGTGATTTATTTTTTTAACTTTTTATTCTCATTCAGATGCGGGTGAATGTTTTTTTTTTTAAAAAAAAAAAAAAAAAAAAAAAACTTCAATGTAGCATACATTTTGTTTTGGAGTACAATATCAACGTTTTAAAGCCAGGTTCAGCCGCGTTCAAAATGAAAAAGTTGCACGTTGGATAAAAGTTTATTTTCATCCAAGTTTTCAGTTGTGACGTGCGTCTGAACAACTCTTATATTCGTTTACAGGCAATCATGTGAATGAAGCTCGGGCTGATATGGTCATTGGCCCCAGGAAGTATTTGGTGAAAGCGTTAATGCGTGATCGGACATTTTTTTTTAGACTGGTTTAAAAAAAAAATTTCATGCGCAAAGAAAAAGCTCATGTGTGTCCTCCTGAGTACCATCTAATTAACTTTTAGCAGCCTTATCCATTTTGCTTCGGCTCTCACGTTTGCTTTGTGGCTTTCACTTACAGTGTAGGATTAAGAATTTTTTTTAAAACTTTTGTTGACATTCATTGCTACTAGTAGTCGTTGTGAAGCAACTCAGAACTTACTGGCCGTTTAAACAGCTCTTGACAAATAGCATTACATAGTGAACTTAGGCCCGTACACATCATCCGGATCCGGACAAACGTCTGGCCGGGTGCAGTGTGCTGTTGTGGTTGCTAGGAGGTCCGGACCCGGATTAAACTTGGAAGATATTGTTCAACATGTGAAGATCGCATCTGGCCGTCGCCTGGTCCGGGTGAAATCGCGATTAATCTGACTGTGTGAATGCACCCTAAAGGCTAGGACTGGACCAGGGTCCACTGTTCCCTTGTATCATGTCCAATCGAAATGAAACATGGACGAGTTCCGTTTGCGCGTAAGGTTGATTGACCTTGACGTATCCGTTCAAGGTCATCACGTTTCTAACATTTGACTCGAGCGTCTAAAGATGTAGGTAATCAATACCGCTAAAAAAGACTGAAAGAAAATATGTTAATAACTGCAAACGTTATGATGTAACCACAAAACCAAGGGCAGCGTGTCAGGCAGGAAAGCTTCTCGAGCAACTCCTCACTACCAATTTGCTTCACTGCCTGGCAGTGCGTCGTCTTTGCGATGCTTTCCTGCCAGACACGTTGCCCTTATTTATTTGCGGTTTCGTTTTGTTCATAACGTTTGCAGTTACTGACAGCTTTCGTTCCGTACTTTGGGTGGTATTGTTTAATAATTAATTCGCGATGAAACGACCAACATCCTAAAGCCTCCCGAATATCAAAAATTGCCAAAAACTCACTACCGGAGTATAAGAAAAATGAAACTTTCCTTGCGTGTTTGCAATCGGAACTGAAACTTGGAATCTTGCGACTTGGGGAAAAAACGCTTATGCTTCTTCCATCCAACATTCCGGAAACAAACTCTCCGTCGGATGAAAAGTTTGGGGACGACTGTCCAAGGAAGAAAATTATGAACCCCTTTCCGACGAGGGATGCTCCCCCCCCCCCACCCCCTCCACCCACCCAGTCGCTCCACCCCTGTGTGTGTGTATGTGTGGCTGATTACATTGTTGCCTAATAACAATATTTAAAACTACGTAAAACTGGCCATTTATAGAGCCCGTAACTCCGGAAGTACTTCCCAATTTAATAATTTTTAGCAAAGTAGAATCTGTACAGCCACAATGTAAAATGGGCTAAAACGAACTTGTTAAAATAGGCAATTATAGTTTGGTCTGTTGTGAGTGTTGGTTTAATTAAAAAAGTTCGAACCTCGACAACAAGCCAACACTTTTGCGATTTAAAGGTGCCTGTAGACCATTTCGACAGCGTTGGCCGTATTCTAAACACAGCATCCAAGTTCCAGATTCTCTGTCATCCAATAGGCTGATGTGGGTCACGTGATCTCGTTTTAGTTATGAAAATCGCGGCGCTGCTGCGAGTAGTGTTGTTCCATTTTTTATTTTTCGCTATTTTCTTTATATTGCTCGAAGATTCTACGGTGCTGCATCTAGGCGTTGAAAAGGTGAAAAGGCGCCTTTAAGCTCAGGTGCACATTTCGGATTTGATCCGGCGTTTTTAAATAAAAATCCGAAAACCACCATTTCTCTTCTCAAAGAGGCAGAAAATTTTTTTTTTTTTAAATTATTGTGTTGAGCGCTTTGAAACATGTGATATGACTTTGCCATGTTTTAAAATTTTAATTTGTAAACCTAATAACGAAAATTGATTATTTTCGAAAAAACGTTGTTCGTCTTTTTATTCTTGTAGCGCTGCTTGGTTTCTTCTTTAATAATAAGAAACTATCAAACTGTGATGTCGTGAGCAGTTTTTCGTGTAATTTGTGGGGAGACAAAAATCAAGCTACAGTTATGAAATAGGCCTATTAAGAGTCGTAATTGAATTAACTTTTGTATTTGGCACTATACTCTCACCTTCGTAGGACAACGATTCGCCCTTGTATTCTCGCAGCGAGAAACTAAAACTCATCTGTTATTCAAACATGGCGATGGTTTTAGCTCTGCCGGCTTGCAACGAATACAATCAATAATATGAGTTAAGCGGCGACTGGGACAATTGTTTCGCCAGGAGGAATTCTTCATTTTATTTTCACGGATTACAAGCCAGCAAGCATTTACTCAAACGATGTCTGATTTCACTAATTCAGGTTAGGGCGCCTTTAGGCAACGCGATCTTCTCTCTCGCCAACCGCTATTTACTAGCCAACCATTTTTTAAATTTACGATTAGTTTCCAGTTTCTACTGAATGAATGTGATTATAGATAACAAATTAAATTTATTATAAAATAACAACACGGATAAAGAACAAAGTGCAACAGTAATTTAAAAATTTGCTACTACGTTGTTGTCATTTCATGCTATTTCCGAAATTTGCTATTCTCGTCCAAAGAACAGCGTCTGGCAGTGATCAGACGACGGTAGAATAAATAGCTGCTCGCAGCGAGAATTCAAAACGCAACATGGCGTGCATTTCGGGGTTATCGAATCGATCACAAACCATCGAATGCTGGCATTCTGAAATCATTCTGCTCTCTTGTACTCCAGTAAAAATTACTTTCTTGTTGCCATAAATCAACTCTTGTCATGCCCCCACGCGTCGTACGTCGTGTCGCGAGGCACGAGGAGTAGAGCTGCGTTCGCGTTGTTGTCATGGTTACTGCGTATAGACACTCGAAAGCCGCATACTCCAGTAAAGGGAAAAGCAGCCATCAGATTTAGTATTGACCAAGTAAACGCAAAATCATATTAACATGCCTGTTAGCTTTTGGTAAAAGCTAGTGAGCGAGAAAATGGTCTTTACATAAACTCGCTCTGACGGTGATTTTAGCTCTGTCGGCTCGCAACAATAACAGTCAATAATGTGAGTTAGGAAGCGACTAGGAAAATTGTTTTGTCTGAGGAATGCTTATTTACGGATTATAAGACTGCAAATATTTTCTCAAACAACGTCGGATTTAGCTAATCCAGGTAGCATTGTTACCATAGCAAAGACTTTTTGCAAACGCGATTAAATTCTATCTGCAAGGATGCAAACGCGAGTCGTTATTAAACGTGCCGTTATTTCTGGAGGAGTAGGAGCTAAAAACATGCATGCATGCACGCGCATCATACGTTTTTTTTTTCACTAAGTAGATGCTTAAATGCGTCTGCTATGATAAGTTACATACATCTGCATTTATTCTTCCCCCACCCGACCCCAATAATTCCTGTACAACTCAAAAAAATAATTTTATAAGCTTACCTGTTATCTTCTAAAACGATAAAATCTGCAAGTGTAGCCAGATAACGGACTTAAATCTGCCACCAGCTTGTGTAGCAAGAAGCTTTAAATATGAAGACTAGTTTAAGTGTCTTTGGTCTTTTCGTCCAAGCTCTAGTACTCAATGAGTCTCAAAGTTTCATGCCTCTCAATTTATTTATTTATTTATTAATCGTCTACTTCCGTCCGGGCAGACAGGCTGGAGTCGAAGAATGTTGGGAAGAGAGCAAGGGGTTCAAGATCCGCTACTTAGTTATAATATTACAGGCGGTCCATCCGTTTGTCTGGCTGCACAGTACAGTGGGATGACATTAGTTAGCGCCAATTACAATCAATCCAATCCAATACACTGACGTATCAAAAACACGCATCAAAAGCCGCCCCGACCTATACGGTAACTCAAAATAACCAGGTTCAGTGACGAAAAATGAATTTCATGAGGGGTTTTCTGGGAAGAACCAGCGTGAAGCCAGCAAAACAGTAGCCTTTAGAGCTGCGACACGCATATGGAGAGCTAGTTACGAGGGGCACTCGATTAAAATGGAGGTAAAAACAACGGCACTTCTAGTCAAGCCAGTGCTTTGAGAACGGATTTCTTAGGCCTAAAAAAAAATTTTCTTCTCCAATCCGTTATGTTGCGAGATTGTAATCGGAAAAGAAAAGATTCCACTTGATAAAAATGTGAGCAACTACCAACAAATTAAAAAAAAAAAAAACGCGCGTTTTTAGGTCAAAGAAATCCGCTCAAACAGCATTGGCTTTAGTAAGACGCTCTTCTTGTTGCCCCTCAATGGTTATCCAGTGCCCCTTGCAGATAGCCTAATTACTGCCTCCCGCATAGAGGCATGTATAATAATATGACGTTATTGTCAATGTAACGTCATGTGTCACTGCTCTATCTGCGGTACTTTGTAGACGTTTGGGTTTGTGTGGGGCGCTAAGTAAGGTTCGCCGTTACTGTGAGGCAATGCAATACCAAGGGAAAGGGATGGGTTTGACGGGAAATAACGAATTTTGAGGTGAGGAGTCACCACTTTTCTCCGATTCCTGACATGTAGAAATTGGCGGATTTCGAAATTGCGGTGGTGGGTTTGCCGTTTTTAATTAGTCGCAGGCGAGCCGAAAGACCGGGTGCGACGGAGGAGGGGGGCGGGGTGAACCCTTCAGCCAAAAGATTTAGCTGAACGCTGGAAATTTTACAGAGAAAAAAAAACGATTATATCATAAGTGAAAGAAAACGTAACGACTCAGAGTTGTTGTATCGATTGAATTTATCCATCAAAGACGTTTTCGACCATTTAATTAAAAGATTGTGACGCTCGTGCTTTTGTACCTGTCGGTTTTTTTTTTTTTTAATGTTTTCTGATCAATTTCACTGCATGATTAATGTTTTGATTAATATGAGGGCTGGTTAATTTTGATATCTGGAAGATAAAAACCCGACGTTGATTTTACTGATGTCGAAAAGTTAATGAATCTGACAACGGGATTTATAAGTTATCGTGAATACAGACAGGCAGACGGACACCAGCACACGATGAGAATTCACTTTGCGTGTTGCTAAAATAAAAGAAAAACGTAAAAACTAGTGTGGGATCACCAACAAATTAGACAACTACTTTAAATGGATGTAGAAAATTCCAGTTGTGTACGGCAGCGCAGCCGACATACGAATCGAACGAAAATTACCGACCAATCGGCGATTGGGGGGGGTATTTTTTTTGGCAGTGCGCTTTGAAAGCCCCAGTGAGAAATGATAAGGTAAAAATGAGAGATTAAAAAAAAATTGAAAACTATTAGGATTCCCAATAAAATTTGATATAGTCGTGTATAATTCAGTTCTGAAGATTACAATTATTATTCTGCCGAATTAATTATAATACATTAATTTACTAGATTTACAGTACACCCCCACCCAGGAAAGTGTTTTTGCTGCTCTATTTTTTACAATGATTTCAGCCCAGTGCTCTACCTCGAAATTCGGCCCCAACCCTTAAAATATTTGAGGTTGAAATTTCATCTTTGAACTAATGAATTTGCTGCACCAAAGCTCACCTGTCGTGAAATTTCAACCAAATCAGAAGAAAATTGCTAACGTTATCGTGTACACAGACAAACAGACGCACAAAACACACATTTTGTCGAGTATTAAGGCTTCGCGTCAATCGGCCAATAATAATAATAATAATAATAATAATTACAAAGAAAAACGTTAAATGTGCCGTAAATAAAGGGTTATATGATTGAAGTTCCACTTTA
>JAHWFP010049474.1:200282-220018 GCA_023313725.1 Lithobius niger | reverse complement strand
GGGGGGGGGGGGGGGGGGCGCCAGGGGCAATTAGCCGGAATTAGCGCAGCAACGCGAGCAAGGCGCTTTAGTTGGGAAAAAAATAATTCGGCGAAAAAGGATTTCCCATTTGGAAAATTAAGACACTGATTAAAACTCGACGAAATGGCTAGACACCTATAAAAGCATAAAACGTGGTTTACAAAAGCCGCCTACTGGTTTTTTTTTTGTTTTTTGTTGTGTAAATTTCACTATTAGTTTTATTCATGTTGTAAAGGGTGTTTGCTCGGTTTTGCCGAATACAATTTTTTTTAACTTGACGTTGGAGAAGTTAAAGATGCATTCCTAATTTGAAGGATTTTGCTTCCATTGCTTCAGTTTTAATTTTTAGCTAAGTCTGCTGACAAAATTTCTTTATAATTTCATGCATTTCAGCCTTCATTTTTACTGATCACAGCATGTTTCTAGAAAACCACATCGAAGTCGATGAAATAACATTAATATTAGTTTTTCTTATTTTTTCCACCTTTTTTAATTTCTCCCAAAACATGGTAGACATGTGCGCATTGAGAGAGACGCCTATTTTTTATTTAACTGTTAGCCACCCGTGAGATGCTTCACCTCAATACTGCATCATTCATTCAGCGCTCAAATCGCGTCCGATGAAGGACGAGTGGAGTGGTGGGTGTTATTATACCTTCTAGGCTCCATCTTCGGTTATTACACGCTTGATTCGAAAGTTGCAGCATTTCACAGTATTTTAAACGGGCAAGTACTTATGCAGTAGGCAAGGAAAAGCAACTGGAGGAAATAGTCTGTTGGAGCACGAAAACACCGCTTCGTAGGATGCGTCTGACGTCGCCATCTTGCCAAGCGAGAGAACGACCAATCAGAGGGCGCGATTCGGATGCCTATGCTGAACTGTTTACGAAAAAAAATTATGCGTCCGGGACCAAATTAGCGGGACCAAATCGCCCTGCTCCGGTCTGGAATGGAATTCTGACCATCTATCATTTCGCAGATCTTAAAAGCAATGATAAAAATATATGAACAAAAGAATAATTTTATATTTAGTTTTCGAATTTTGTTAGCCTTAATCATGGGCATAAGTGATATGCTTATAAGAAATCTTATTAACTGTAGTTTCAAATTTACAATGATAACATTTAAGAATTAATGCTTCAATTGTTGAATCTTATGGAATCTTATGAAAGTCAAAAATGTAGTTAGCGGTTTTCAAGCAATGTGATAAATATCATTACAATCTGTAATGCCATTTGTGCTTTACACAGACTACAGTACTGCAACAAATTAATCGACACATTGCAATTTATAAATCGTTCTGAAGTCTGCTTCTCTCGCTATAGTCCATATTTAAAAATAATCTCTTATCTTTTATTTCAGCTCGTGTACCGGAACACCAAGCCTAATCCGTGTGAAGAAAATTTGGCCCTTGTTCCAAAATGTTTGGTTGATTGCCTGCAGAGAAAGTTGATTTCGAATATTAAACATCCATGCAGGTAATAATGGGGGTGGGGAGAGGAGGATAGGAAATTCTAAAGACATAAACTTTCTTGTAAATTCAGAAAATGAAGACAGTACACTAGACCTAAATCAGCTCAAATATCGTGTGGTCTGTATTCATATATCTCACCTCACATTTCAAGTTTATCCACTTTAACCGAATCCAATTTGCATAATAATATGGGAAGTCTTCTAAAATCTTTTCAAATAACATTGAGCTCAAATCTCATCATTTATTTCACATCTCGTATACCTCATTTACATGAAATCCAACATTAAATTGAATGACCGAATCTATTTACCTTAATGACCATACACAAACCCTCCCAAGTTACAAATGCTTCTTGATAAATTCAGGATTACCTGGAGGTTTAAACTTTGGGGCCTACTGTTTTTTTATTTTTTACCACCATTTTTTCCCTAAGTAATGAGTTTTATGAAGTAAGGGCCGTCAATCCATGCAACTGACAAGTTAAAAAATAATATTTACTTACTTCTTACTCTTTACTGCCTTGGAGTTTGTATTTAAGTTCTGCAACCTTTGCATTTTGTCGATTGATAGTCATATCAAAAGTGCCCAGCGTGGGATTCGTGATTAAAACCCTGATCAAATCGAAAGTGAAACTAACTTGAAACGCTTATAATTTGGTAAATAATATGATAAATAAAATAAAATTACAATAAATTTTTCAAACACAGAAATATGCTGTAAGGGCAAGGAAAAGATGAGTTACCATCCACTAACACTATGCCCTGAGCATTAAAAGACCAAAAGGTATCCTAAAGTCAACAAACACTTTAAAAAACGAAACAAATTTGGCTTGTTTAAATTTCTTTGTAAGACTGCAAGGAACGATGAGGAGACTGCAGTGGATGACAGGCATTTCAAACCAAGTCCACTCGTTCTGAAAAAAAATTTTTCCGTGATAAAAAACCGCACTTAGTTTCAGTAAATTAAAAAATTCCTATAATCTAGATTGATTATGTTATGGGATAGGTCTGGCGTGGAGTGCAAAATTCGAGCTACTCCAAGTGTAGTGAAGTGCCTTTCTTTATAGTGCGATGGAATTGAATGTATTTAAATAACACTTGTGCTCTGTGAGTCATTACATTCCAACACTGAAAGTGGATTAAATGGTACTGGATCTGGTGGGCGAACAGGTACTGTTACAACCTGGTAATCGAGTGGCACTGCTGATGTTCCCATTTTTGTTTTTCTTTGGGTCTTCCTGTACGTTTACAGGAGGGTGATCAAATAAATTTGTTAAGTTCTTTCAGTAGTGGAATTCGTTGCGTAGTAGTTTAGCATCCATGACATCACAGAATAAAGTTAGCAGATTTAGTAGGAGATTTTCGATTTTAGACCCAAGGTTCCTTCAGTAATGTACAATTGAGTGAAGATCGTTTAAAGTTTTGCGAAATGATGATTAAAATTTGAAAAGTCTCTCTTCCACGGCACCAACTATTGAGTTTGGAACTCGGCTTGAAAACTGGTGCATATCTGATAAATGTTTCATGCCCTTTAAGGCAAGCCTATCATTTATGTCATCTTCAAGTTTTACAACTTTTGAAAGGTTTCAAAGTCACGCTCCAGCTCAAGATCAAAATAGAAGACTTCAGGCCACGAGGATTTTAACAATTGTCCTCTATAGGCTGGCAGTATTAACTGACTCCACATCAGGGTTTCTGGGCACTCAGAATGCAGGTGTTTAATGACTGAACCACAGAAGCAACTAGTTTTAAACTGAGGAATGTGTTACCTGGATCATCACAAGGAATCGGAGGTGAGCGTTGTGCTTCGAAATAAATTGTGAGTCTTTGAACGAGCTGTTCTTGAGTGAAAGCGACAGTCACATTCATCGGTCGCAGCTGATGGAGCAAAAAAAAAACCAGGCTAAAAAACAACCGTTCATAATTTTGACACTTGAGGGAGTAAGGTATCAGGGGTTCCAAGAAAAATAACCCGGCCAAAAAAAAACACTATAAATTTCTGAGCATGGCTTCAGGTTTGTAATAGGTTATAGACATTTTAGACAACATAACAGATGTATCCATTAAATTGAAACACTAATAAATGATTTTCAAAGTCATTCGCAGCAACCAAACTCTCCAAATGATCTGGAGTAAATCATGCACCAGTGACACTTACCCAGTAGTTCAAAACAAGTGACAAACTTCCATAATAAGTCAGACTTCCAGGAGCTCTAACGTAGTAGCCCAGAGCTATTCTGTCCCAATTAGTCATTTGAAATTGTAACTTAAAAACCCACAAAATTTGGCAAGGTAAATCGTTTCAGTTATCATTAGCTCTGCAAATTTTAAAATTCTTGGTATTTCTTGGTATTTTTGTAAACTTATACTTTAGTTAAATAATTTGCTCGTTTTCTGTTAATATCCTGGTGATTTTTTCGGAATTTTTTTAAGGATTCTTTAGAGATTTTTTGGGGATTGTATTACACAAACATATCACTAAGTAAATAAATAAATAAATAAATAAACTCTCCATTCCGTGAATTGTCAGTCTGAGTGATAGCTGCAGCGCCAATAAATTATCTTAACATTTTTTTTATTTTAATTTCTTTTGAGCCTTAAGTCAGCCGAAGCAATTTAATGCTCGTATGATGAACCGTCTCAAATTGAAGCTGGAAGGGTGGAAAAATTATAGGTGAAACTGATCTGGTCGTACGATCGATTCCATTCATGTCATATCAGAACATCGATATTTTTCTATATTTACATTAACCGACCGATTTTTACCTATTTTTAGTGAATGTTGAACTTTGCGAGGAGAAATATTTCGTAACTATCAGACCATTATTTCTAACGAGAGAAGCCATACTAGCCCAGCACCATCTAGTGTATCTGAATCGTGTATTTTCTATTTATCTTAACTCGCAACTACCTCCTTCTCACATACAGGATGAACACATATTCTGGAGTCGTACGGAACGGTTGGAATTATTTTGCAGTAAAAAAATTTAAGTAGGTTTTGGGGTCCGCTTAGACATTCTGAATGGTTGACCATGACTCGTCAATTAAGGTCACCTTGTTGCTGATTTCTGCACTACGTGTCGTACAGAATAGGTGTTTAGTTGAAGATGAAGGGAATCTTAAATCAGTCCCAAATTAATTAAAGGTTTCACAAGGGATCAAATACACTAAAAAAAACTGAATTACGGTCTCATTTATTCTTTTCTGAACATTTGCAAACACCAATTCAGAATGGTGACTTTTTTTAAATTCTTAGTGCTTCTTGCAGGGATTGACATTTTTTAAGTAGTCGGTGCAGTGCATTCGATAATGAACCAATAGAAATTAGCTTTATTACATTCACCGTGACCGTCATTCATTGTGACCGTCTAACGGCATCCGACCACAACAATCGGCATTCAATTGAGGGTGTGCAATCACCTATTATAGAGTAGCGCAGGTCCAATAATTCTAATAATATTTTCAGTAGTAACATAGCTCCATAGCTTTTGTCGATAATACAGCTATAGTTTTCGCAAGAAGCGAACCGGACATTAAAACAAATGAATGCGATATTTTGCATTTTTATCCCAAGCACGTGCGCAAGGTGTATAGTTTCCAATTAATACTAACAAAGGACTAAATGTTGCATGGGATACCGTGATGGCTTTATTGGTCCTGTTGGACTCACTCTGTTGGCAGGCTGATTGTTGTTGATACTTTTTGAGGTAAAACGTAGGGTTTGCATCTGAGCTCAAAGAAGAACGATAATTGGTAGGATTCATCTAGTTAATTCATCTTTGTCTGAGCTTACCCTGGCCTCAGAAATAAAGATGTTTGCTTGAAGTTCAAGCCGGTGTCCTCCGTATTGCCCACCTTTCATGACCTCCCGGTCTTACCACCCATCATATGGTAGCCTGAGCGAGGTTCGACTTTTGAACCTTGAGCGGGAAAATCCTTCATCACTGGAACCATTGGAGCAAGAACCAAGATGGCAACACGATGGCGTCAGCCAAGACGCAAATGTTGAACCTACTACGGTAATATACTCGCAACGCTTCCTCTTGATGAACTCTTAATTTCACCCGGTTATGAACTTTCGGAAATTCATCACTCCTTAACTTAGAGTTACAGATAATGTAAACCCAGAGCCACGCTTTTCACGGTCGAAAATTTTTATTAACTTTTCGTAAAATAACTTCACTCAATCATGTCAACAACTGCAATTCCAGACCTTTATTATAAAGGCATAAAGCTATTTACAGGCAGTGATTTTATGCTATGGAAGGCAAAAATAACGACCCATCTTAGACAGGAGGGACATTATCAGGTCCTGATCACTGTAGCTCCCCCAGCTGATGCACCAGCAAATGTACGTACAACTTGGCAGGAGCATAACGATCATGCGGTGTGCTTTATCATAAAATGCTAAATGAATCATTTAATTAACTACCTTAACGAAGCTTTTGCCAAGACCATCTGGGATCGCCTAAATGCTCGGCACAACGTTCAAAACCGTGAACTTCAACTCCAGTACTATCAACGCCCTGCACGAATTGGATATGTCCCCAAACGAAACAATGGTAGATACTTCACCCGAGTCCAAACTCTAAACACCATTACCATAACGCAGGTCGACAGATCAGCGACGAGGACGTAATTCACTACGCTTTACGTGGGATCCGTCATCATAAATGGCAAAATGTGGTCGAAAACCTTTGTGGTGAAGCAGCTCCAACACTGAATCGGGTAGAAAAACGACTTGTTGACACCAATTGTCGTTTAACATCGGCACAAGGCCCTAATAGCCGAGGCAACACTTCTAAAATGTTTCTGGTTCAACTGTTAACTATCCCAACACCTAACCTAAGGAGCTCAATGATTACAAGGAAATTCCAGATGAGTTAGAAGAACCCAGCATAACTAACGTGTCCGAGGGACGTCCCGAAATGCCGAAGGCGGAAACCGTACCAAACATCGTGATAGCAAACGTCACACCCCAGAGGGATGAGTACGCTTTGACCATTAGCCCCTCGAAGGTGCCCTTCTTTCCTGCGTGCAACTACTTTGCCTTGGACAGCGGAAGGACATCGCACGTCACACGCAGAGACGATTGGTTTCACGACTAGACAGACTTCTCTGTTAAAATCCACTTCGCGTCCAAAGGAGCCAGCATCGCGGCTGCCAAAAGAGGCACCATCCGAATTGATACTACATACTTTATCCTTCGTTTAGAAAATGTTCTGTATGCTTCTGAAGCTGCTGGAACCTCATTTCGACACGATTGGATCGAAAGAGAGTCACTATCACACACACCGACCAAAAGTTCCACTTACTCAAGACTGCTGTGAAGTCCCCCTATTGGCTATTGATGTTTATAAATCAGAGGGCTCTGTGATAATGCCACAGGTAGGCTCTGCTTCTGCCTCAATTTACGAGTAATCATAGCCCACAGTTGCTGCGAAACCTCTAACCGACAATTACGAGAACTTCCCTAACGACATCTCAATTTGGACATTATTGCATGAGCGCCTCGGCCACCCCTCACCGGCCCTCACGGACGAGATTCAACGAGAGTCGCTCATGAATGAGATCTAATTTGGATCACCACCAAAAGAACCCTGCTTTATGAGCGTCCTCTGCAAGAGCCGGACCCTACTTTATCTCAAAGTGGCTCCAGTACGTTCTCACCGAGTCCTACAGCTCGTCCACACGGATTTAACGGGGCTAGTCCGTTACCCACATACGGAAACGCCTATACCTACTTTTACTCATTGGCGACTATTCACGCCTAGTATTCTCATTTTTCTTGGTAAACAAGACACAAGTGTTGGCTGCACTCTATGTGTTCATAACCCAACGCCAGAACGAAACCTCTAATCCTCTTGTGACTCTGCACACCGACAACGAAGCTATATGGCACTCATCAGAGTTTAAAGACTACCTCCGCCAGTCTCGGATCAAACATCTTTACTCGGCCCCACTTGCACCCCAAACTAACCCATTAATCGAGAGAAGCTTTCAGACCATCGTTACAAGAGCCACCACACTGATGGAACGATACCCGTCTTTGGGCCACCACCTTCACGTCTTCTGGTGTTTGGCCTACCATGTCTTACCTCCATCGCAATGGGTTAAATTACTACCAATCATTAACCGTGCCATTTTCTTGGGTTATACCAACCGAAGCATAGGATTCAGTCTCCTCGACTTGGACTCTAATCAGCTCATTATGTCTGGAAACGTACGCTTTGATAAATGCATTCGTGGTGGAGACATTTTGCGTCCCCCAGACCCTATACCAGATATTAAGCCGCCTCAACCGATCGACACCAATGTATTGTAGACAATTCATCACTACGAGTCAGATGAGGCCATCCAGTTCTTGAAGATTTACCGCCTCCTCCACCAGTTCAACTCATAGGGCCACGACGTGGCAGAGCTCGCCCACCTGGTAAAACCAAGACTGTTATGGCTAACGACGTGCTGCAGAAAACGCGAATATCTCCAGTAACGATTTGGATTCTGATGACGACGAAGACCTAATCAAACCAACAGTATTGTTACGGCAGCTCTTATCTCTCGCTCTCTACACCCAAGACCTACAAAGACACACTCTCATCTTCAGAGGCAGAAGATTGGCGTCTAGCTATGCGCCAGGAACTCGACTCAATCAATAACTTCCCACCTAGTGTGGACTCTAGTGTCTAAACCACCAAGTTATAAAATTATCAAGTCAAAATGAGTATTCACTCGTGAACTGAATTTTGATTGCTCTCTACGCAAGCTGAAAGCAAGACTTGTCACTGCTGCCTGGAAGAACGTGCAAAGGTCGATTATCTAACAGCTTATTCCTCGACGGTATGCAGTTCATCTGTACGTTTAGTTTTAGCCCTCTCCGCGAAATTAGGCTCAAATTACATTTCCTGGATACAGTAGCGGCTTACCTTTTTGGGCGAGTGTCTAGAACTGTTTACCTGGCTCAGCCACCTGGCCACGAAACCACCGGGAAGAGGGTTGAGGAACTCGTATGCCTGTTAGACAAATCTATCTATGGCCTCAGCGAATCCGTCCGGACCTGGTAGCAGTGTATCAGTGACGTCCTGTCACGGCTATGGTTAGTCAAATCTCAGTTTGATCCCTGTGTCTTTGTACAGTGATCTGGAGACCAGCTGTTGTTCCTTTGTCTTTTCGTGGATGACAAGTTAGTAAGTGTAAGCAATAACATATAGTGCTTCTTAGACTCCTTGCGTAAACTAACACCTAGAGATCGCGGAAGTACACGGTCAGAAGTACATGGATACGAGATTAAGAGTTCGCCTCATCACATAACACTCAAATACCAAATGCTTTCAGGATAGACTTACTTATTTCAAATTAGACCAGGCTAATGTGGCTAAGACTGCTTCTGCGACGTCAAAGCCATTGGATGAGTGTCAGGACTCTAAACCTGTTGATCGGACTGTGTTTCTTGAAATGTTAGGATCACTCATGTTTCTTGGTATACATACCCGACCTGATATATTATTCAACGTCGTACAGTTGGCTCGAAGGTCAGCATCGCCCAAATTAGCCCATCGCACTGCTTTAAAACGGATGTGGTGATATCTGAAAAGGACACGGGAAAAGACAATCCACTACCAACCGGATAGAAAAGGTGACTTAAAGGCTTATTCCGGTGCATCTTGGGACTCCGTCTTTGGCAGCAAGGGTGTGAGTGGAATATGAACTACTTTGGGGATTGTGCCAATCGTGTGGGCAAGTAAAACACAGCCCCTAGTTGACCATTGGAGTTGTGAAGCTGAGGTTGGTACCTTATGTGACCTCACCAAGGAATTGGTGTATTTTCGTAGGATGCTTGGAGAACTCTGTCCAGACTTCCTATTCATGTTCACACTGATTCCAGATCTGCTATCGACTTATTGGACAACGGTGGCAGCACTCATTCATGTCACTATACCAGAAAGATCAACTATGTTCGGCCCGAATTATTTAAGTTCAATGTGAAACTCGTGTTTTGTCCAGGAGAAACGGTGCCAGCTGCCGTCCTTATAAAAAAATGTGATTTGGGTAAAATTGAGTGCTTTTGCTGAATTTTATTTTTCCTTGTTCTGAATTGAGACACTACCAATGTTGAACATTCCTACTTTGAATCGTAACATTCCTGACTTTGACTGTTTTTCACTATGCTTTAAGATTGTGTTTCATTATAATTTTGACATTGTAATCTTCTTGGTATAAAGAAGAATGTTGGTTTTATTTTGGTTTTTGGGTGGATACTTTATGTAATTATCTGCCACTTGTAATGTCTCGCGAGTGGTGCTGAAAGTGAAATCATGAAGGAACCTACCGTTAGAAAATATGTATATTTGTTTTTGATTCAGTTAATGCATGTTTGATGCTTGCGAATTATTATTTACATTTAAAGATTTTGCACTAAGTGTGTCGTTTGGTTGAGTGTGAGTGCATGGGGAAGTGGCAAAAGTCATATGCGTTATGACTGGAGAATGTTGCATGGACCACCACGATGCCTTTGTTAGTCCTGTTTGAGTCACTTTGTTGGCAGGCTGATTGTTGTTGATGCTTTTTGAGGTAAAACGCGTGCTTTTTGTCTGCGGCCTTGCAGTGCTGGAAACACCGGTTCTCGTCAGATCCCCGAAGTTAAGCAGCATTGGGCTGGATTGATACTTGGGTGGGTGACCGCCTGTGAATCTGGCTGTTGCAGACATAGGGCCTTAGGGCTTCGGGCAGATAACCAGGAGTGGTTAACGCTCGTTAAACCCTTTAACCTTTTTTTTTTAGGTAAAACGTAGGGTTTGCATCTGAGCCTACCTGGCCTCAGAAATAAAGATGTTTGCCTAAGTTCAAGCCGGAGTCCTCCGTATTGGCCACCTATTCGGACCTCCCGGTCTCACCACGTCCATCACTAAACATTCTTGGTTTATTAAAATTTACAACGTTATGCTACGTTTTATTAGCTTACCACTCTTTCAGTTCATAAAATTATTTTCGGCAACGAGAAGTCAGCTTCAGCGTGGTAGCTTCCTCTTTTTATGCCTAAGCACAGTAACAACCACACTTTGCTCAATTCGGCAGAGAGAGGATTTTGTGTGTTTGCACGCACTAAGCATTAAAATATCAGCAATGGAAAGAACTTGACAGAAAGTAACTAGGTCGCCCATTTCTACTAAGATAACACCCTGTAACCTTTCAACAACAACCTTGTGTTTTCTATTCTGATTTTAGTTTACCCTTCATGCAAGATGACGTTTCTTTATCTCCTTGTACGAACTACTCAGTTTTAATGGAAATAACTGCAGCAGCCTCGTCGATTCTGGACCAGGCTTCTTATCTTGCTGATTGCAAATGTCCTAAGAAATGCATCGACGTCACTTATGGTATACAGTTTATGAGAGACACGTTCCGACACTTGAGTCCCAATGCCAGACGATTGTTGTTGTATTTTTCAGATCCTCGAGTAGTAGTTGTGGAAGAAGTGGCCTCCTACGGCCTCGTGAATTTGTGTGCTGATATTGGAGGATCTGTGGGGCTATTTCTAGGACTAGGCGCTTTCCAAATAATTGAGATGGTGCTCGATGTTCTTGACAAGGCGAACAGTAAACGTGATAAACCAAATTAGTTTGCCTGAATGATTAAACCATGCTGATTATTACATCATTTATTTGAAATTAACACTTGCTTGCATATTCAGATGTTTAAACGTTATATAATGTTCAGTAGTAAATATTGTCCTATGTATAGGCGAAGCGGACTGGATACGGATTTAATCCCTGCTGAGATGGGTGACTATTTTCCAAGTCGCTATCTTATGACACGTTTATCTTTACTTATTAATTAAATGACTGAATTAATCTTTTTAATCTTTATAGCGTATAACCCAGAAGCGCAAAAAACTGTTTTGCGTTCTGGGTTAACACCAACTAGTGCTACTTATTAGTTATTGCAGATTTTGCTACCTGTCTATGCACATTTTGCCTAGTTATGGTGTCTTTCATCTTTAATTACATTTATTAATCGTGTGGTTTTTATAGAATGTCGCATTGTGTCCACATTGCTACATAGCCTCGAATGTGAAAAGGGTGTCTGTGTTCTGGGTGCTATCTGTTGTTCGATAGGGTCCATCCAGTGGCGTAACAAACAGGTAGGCTAGGTAAGCATTGCTTACGGGCCCATACAGCTCGGGGGCCCACCAGGGGGCCCGCCAGGCGCTGAAATATGGACATGGACAAAATCTTTGAGCTTTTTGCATTAAGAAAAACATTCCGAAAATATCGCCTTAAGGGTCTGGAGTAGTGAACTAATTACGGTATGTAAATGTCATGGTCAAAGTACAATATGTTATAAGCAAGTCGAAGTTCCCATGTAACAAGTATAATAGTGTAGCTACTACGCAAAGCTTATAATAATTCGACAGTTAAGTAGGCTAAAAAATACAACACAGACAGGATTTTTTAATAAAATTTTTTTTAAATTATTGTTTGTTTGCATAACGAAGTAATTTTTTGGGGCTGAAAAGTTGTTGGTTGTTCGGGGAACGTAAACCAAACAATGTACAGTATGTGTATCAGTTGGATCAAGATAGTCGAAAAGGTCAACGATTTGGAGGGGGGAGGGGGAGCAATAAATGGGAGAGGGCCCGACCATAAATTTTGCCTATGGGCCCAGAGACACTTTGTTACGCCACTGGGTCCATCCATAAAGGAAGTCGAGCAATATTATCATTTACCAACTTCTTGGAACCGTTTGGAACCGAATTTCGAACCGTCCCTTCTCACATTGTGTCACAGCTTATGAACTCACATCCTAGAAAAAGAAGTCACTAATATCGTCTGAATTGCCCAGTCGCAGATGACTACAGAATAATTCGGGAAAATAAATAACTTTCTTGGCGCCGATACCTAGACCTCTTATAAAATGAAAAAAATTGGGAATATGTTTTGTCTCTTGGAGTAATATTTCAAGCAAAGCCTTTAGGCTACAACAAAAAATAAAATATTGCTCTGTAAATCAATGATAACAAAAAGCAGAAACTTGAAAAGCAGTTTAGTACAGAGCAGCCAACAAGTGCAGGTAAACGACGAAATCACGACGTTTCGGTTCCTAAATTGGAACCGTTTTCAAGTGAAGGGTTTAAAACATGGTAAACAACAGAAAAATAATAAAACAAACAGCAGAACAGATAGGTAATGGTTCAAAACCTTACAGGTTTTAAGGATGTAAGGTGCCATACTACAATTCTTAATACAGGTCCTAAAAACGTAAGGTACCATCCTAACAAAAAAAAAATTAAATTAAAAGTCGGCACAATTGGAATGAATGTGCCAACAGTCAGCATCCAGCTCGCCCAAGTCCGCAGGTCAATGATAGGGAAGGATACACACCATTTGCAGTATTAGCCAACATCCTTCCCTGATTGCTGACCTGTGGACTTGGGTGAGTTGGGTTCTGACTGTAGACACATTCTTTCGAATTGTGCCGACTTTTAATTTTAATTTTTTTAAGTTTTTATTTTAGTGTGGTATCTTACATTTGTAGGACCTATAAGGTTCAGAACCATGACACAACTGTTCTGTTTTTTGTTTTATTATCGTTTTCTGTTTTTTTGACATGTTTTAAACGCTACAAATTGAAAACTGTTTCGATCTAAGAATCGTGATTTCATTGTTCACCGTACTTGATGGCTACGCTGTATGTGTATATATTTGTAAAACAATGACATCACGTCAAAAATTATGTTGCCATTGTCCAAAACTGGTACACTGTCATATCCCAACCTCTCCGTCCTGCGGGACAACATTTTTGTCTCCAACTGAAAGAGTAGCCTACGAAAGAAGGGAACTGAGCCCTAGTTTTAGGAGACTTTTTAGGAACATCTCAAGCAGTAAAACCAGCTCCCACTTTTTCAACAATATTCCTAGGCATGCCTAGTCGAGCTTGAACTATAGACATATTATTTGTAAACATGCAGCACTTGTAAATGCGATTGAGTGAACACCATGAGTCCTAATAGGGCCTGCATATACATTTCAAATGGAACAGATTCCCATTCCCTTGCAGGGTTGGGAATTATCCCACAGTCCGGCAAAGGACTGGATGCTATTAAAGGTGCATATTACAAAGCACACCCTAAAATTAATAAGTGCGATCGTAACCAGGACTCAACGTAAAGGTGAAGACATGATATCAGTTTCTGTTTGGCAATCTGTAATATTTAATGAAGTTAAGTCATTGATATTTTAACGCACATGGTTACTTACCAAACATTATTGATCCACGGACGATTCTATTTTCGCGTCACAAATTGACTGAAGTGCTGCAAACCCTCTTCGAAACAATCCATTACACTAAATGTTGCATTTTTTATTACCAGAATATACCGGAGAAATTTCCGCAAATTAATCTGGAACTATCTTATGGTCAAAATGACCTAAAGGTGCGTTTCAAAATTAGGTCTTTAACAAACACATTCTCAAAATTTTGTTCTTCAATTACACCATCTAGTGATCCCCACTTCTATTACATCATATTTAATGAAAAAGTAGACTTACGTTTCATCAGTGCAGTTAGTTGTCTTATATGGTGAAAAAATGTTAATGTTAACTTAAATGTGCTCTGACGAACCAAAAATAGCTTGCAAGTCTTAGTCTTCACTTTTGACGTGGTATTGGTGCAGTGCTACTCTTTCCTGAATGATAAAATTAGTGAGGAGGTGACTATAATGGTTGCTCTAAAAGTAATTGAGTATCGAAATGTATTGCTTTCTTAAATTGAAATGGTGTTTCTGATGAACGTGTACCCCCACAAGTTCATAAATAACAAACACTTTCGGCCGAGGATTAAATTCCAAGAGCCATTTTTCATCAACGTGTAGGGTGTACGTTCGTCAGAGACGCTTTTTTAAATTAACTCTTAGACCCACAATTATTTTTATTCTGCTGATTTCTTCAAGTCTTTATGTATAAGTAACATTTTCTGTAAAATCTGTATTCGTGTTGAAAATATTGCCCACTTTAAACAATTGGTATCGAAAAATAATAGAAACTTAGCCATCACTTTATTTGTGAGTTTGAATCTTTGTTTTATTTCGTATGAAGAAAGGATATGAAAGGAAGAGCACAGCAGTGCATTGGCTATTTGCACCCACACTGTCAAATCTAGTCCTGTTTTCTCGAACAGCAGAGCACACAGCTGAAAAGGTATGGGCAAATTACCAGTAGAATAAAGTACACATAGCAACACAACGGTTGACATCACAGAGCAGAAACCTCAACCTTGACACGGGTCAGGTCCTTGACACATGACCTTGATATAGCGTCAGTGGCCAAGGAGTGACTTTCGGTGTGTCTTCCAAAATAGCCTTTTTCCGCACTAGAAATAATGTTAGTTTTGGTGTCGACAAAGATGTCAAACAATTCCTTTTAACTGCTTTGAATCTTGTACCTGTATTTTGTCTGGTATCGCTAATGTCTTAACCAATGTAGCAAAGAACCAATGTGCTAAAAATAAAACTCATTTATCATATGACGTATTTTAATTATTCATACATATTCAGTATAAATACACACAAGTCACTGAAAATTAGAATACAAACTGAAGTAAAACATAAGCCAAACGGAATGTAGTAGGCAACGTAGGTCGTATATTCAATTATGGCTAATTGACGGCTTAACATAACCAATATGACAGCTCATCGCTGGACAATCCAATGGAAGAGCGTCCATTATTGGTAAAACCAGGGAGGTTGGATTATACGTAGCTTTGATAGGGTGGATCCACTAGTTGAACGCGTCTGAGCTAGAGCGCAGCCATTTCCTGTGGTAAAGTATACACGAGCTAGATTCAGTTGATGACGTTTTTGCTCCCAAACCAATCCTCGAAGCAGACGACGCTTGGTTTATGCAAACCAACAAAAAGGTTTGTTTCAACTAGCGAGTAGTTTATAACGAAATTAATGAATAATTATGAAATATCTGAAATACGTTAAAATACACATTATTAAAACAAAACGACAAATTCTTACCAGATTACCCAAGAGGAGAGTAGCTGACGTCGATGCGTCGAAACAAAACAATGGCATGCTTTACGATGATCGCTTGTGTCGGTACTCTCCATCTGATAACAAGCGTTCCTATTTTCAGTCGCATTTAAAACAATTTACACAATTGGAGCGGTATAGCTTACGTTTCATGATAAGTACTCGTTCGTTTGTTGGTCCAATTTTGTGTCGATTCATACGCAAAATCAAAAGCCAATGAGTTGAAAGAATCATTAAAATGGAGCGAAATAGGAGCAGAGACGTCAGACGCGTTTGTGGTATGGTAAAGCAGCTCCCAAAATCTCGCGCGGTTGCTTGCGGGAAAGCGTAATAGTAAGTGGGTCCACCCTATCAAAGCTACGTATAATCCAAGCTCCCAGACTGTTTGCCAAGTTCAACTAAGATAAGTTCGACACTCAAATGATCATAGAATTGGTCGTCATAATAATAACTTCAAGTCAACCACAGCCCAAACAAACAAATAAATAAGACACTGCAAGCTTTTGGCTGCTTAGGAGACAGCTGCATGTGATGAGGTGATGTAGATGACAGCTAGGCAACCAAAAGAGACATTTATTTGTTCGAGGTGTGGTTGACCGGAAGTTCTTATTATTGGTTCGTAATTTAACATTCAACTACTAAGGTTATCTTAGGACGAGTACGACAATTTGACTAAGGGCTCCTTGGGCATTTTACATGCCACAGTTGGCATGAGAACCCGTGGAATTCTATGGCCAGTCTCCTATCCTAAAGAGAATTTAAGACGTGAAATAAAGATGACGTAATGTCACAGTTTCAAAACCAAAAAGTGAAGTATTGCTTTTGCTACGTTCTCTTCTTTACGTGAGTTCAGTTAAACCGCAGCGCAAAAAAGTTTTGTTTATAATTTGTAACTAGATAACAAAACTACATATTTTCAAAATTCATTTGCATCATACAAGCCAAAACTTTTGCGTTTGAAAAGTTCCTTAATTATGGGGTTAGCATTGGTTACGAATTCCTATATGTCGATCGATATTTGTAAATTCGTAAATATCCTTATGCATGTCATGATTGTGACGAGGCCTGCACGCATACAGAATTCCCATTCACAACATTGAATGGTTTGACTGAAGTGTCTTTTACAACGTTTCTCTTTTGAAATATGAGGCTTTTCATTGAATCTTGAAGGGGAACTAATGGAACGGGCTGTAATTCTTAAATGTATGAATATTCTTTACTGTCAACATACGGCATAATGCAAAGATAACAATCAGGCAGAATTTCTCTTATTGAAAATTGACAGTTTTCGTCTTTTATTCAATGTCTGTTATTCAAATAACTTTTGAAATAAAAAGAAAAAGACACAAAGCGCTAGCCAAGGAGCATGTTGTAAAATGACGTATGAAGAATATTGAGTTAGTGACAGATTTAGACAAAGGACATACATACAAGTTTCCAAGCTATGTTTGGAACTGGTTTCTAGAATAAGTTCACTTTTGAGGTCTTGAATAAACCATTACAGTGTTAGACCTGAATTACAAAAGTTAATTGAAAAACATCTATGGGAAAAAGGCACAATCTGTCAGTATTTTCAGAAAAGAAAATTCGATCTGAATGCCTATCTAGCCCTTTTTCACCATTCTTTTCGACTGGTATTGTCAGCTTTCAAAGCAAAATACCTAACTTCCCAGTATTAAACCTAAAGTTGGGTGTATTAATTTGAAAGCTGACAAATACCAACCGAACTAGACGGCCATTCAGATAAAATTTTCCTTTTTGAAAATACTGACAGTTCGTGTGTTTTTTCAGTGGGCGTTATTCAATTAACTTTTGATGTCTTTATGTTAAAAACTTAAACAAAATCTAGTTACCTCAATATGACTGCCATGGAATGATAATTGAAAAGTACGACTTTCTTTTATGTCTTTTACAAAACCTTTTATGTGCATTCAGGTAGAAGTTCGGGAATATTTTCTTTGAAATTGTGAACAAATATACTAGTTTTTCCGTTCAGTTAAACGTAATAACTATTTCAGCCGGGGTACACATGAAAAAAAATCCTAATAATTCGGCATTCCTCAGCATGGAAAAACAGATAACCAACGATGCACATAGTGTCAATTCTGCGTCGTAAAGAAAAACTTTTGAAGCTACATCCATTTTTTTCTCTAGTCAGAGTTATCTCCAATAAGAAAATGTGTTTGTGGTTCTAACTGGCTTTGTGTCATTTCGGCAATCCACTAGGCCAAAGAAGGGAAATTTATTCATAGATAACAGGTGAAAGACTGTTGATAAGTATACACGCGTATTATTTTTTCCTTCCCATATGTGGTAAGGTGACTTTTACCTGTCTAAATATTATACTAAAATGAACATAGCTCATTACACACTTCAGGGCACTAATAAAAAAATTACATCATATATTACTACACTATGAGTTTGTACGGTTACTGTCTCCTGTTCTCCTTGTCAGACTTGTGCTGGCTAACCATTGCTTAAATCAGTGTTGACGATTTAAATTTTCCATATAAAAGTGCTACAGAACATTTATTGCAAGTAGACTTGCAAATACCCAACTTTTTTCTTGCTTCACATTTCAATTTTCCTTTGGCAGATGAAAACTTTCAAGTTATGGAAGATGTGTTATCACTTTTCAAAACGAGGAAAATCACCTCATTCTGTAAACTGATTCCATATTTGATGCAATGCAAAAAATTACGTTTTTATCATAGTAATTAAATTTTACACAGGGTATAGCGAACATGAAAGTCTTTAAAGAAATCAGGTTCACTGAGCATGCCTGGTTAAGCTGTACATTAAATTTAAATCACTCAGCTGAAAACCTGCCATTACTGATTTGTAAGGAACAATACATAAAAATATTTTGTAATAGGAAGAGTTAACAAGAAGTACATGGGCACATTTCCATAATTGCCTACTAACGAAATGACATCCCATAATTGATGAGCAAACCGTTTGTGTCCTATTTCGATATTTTTTGCCAAGCTTGACATTGTTTAAAATGCATCATACCAAAGTCATACTTGGTAAGCCAATTTTCACAGAGTTTTCTTGCTAAGAAGAGTCCAAGACGTTCACGTGCAATTTTCATAATTTTTACTGCGTCACTAGTAAAGCAGCGAATTTAATTTTTGCAGATCAAGTACTGAAGGTTTTTTCAACGAATTTTTACTGAGGATATTTGCACCAACACATCTTCTGGTGCAAATTTATAACTGGGAAACAGGCTTTGGGCCTATTGTAGGCGGAGCGGAGAGAAATTTATTTTAAATTTGTATTTACTCTCATTATGATAGCTTTGCAACACTTGCTAATGGTCCCCCAAAAAGCTAGGGCAATATAATTCACTCGGCTACATTTGAGCTGTAGGTCTTTGCTCGTGTTTTTTTTTACATTTTAGCTGTTTTTTTCATTTTAGGTAAGCTACATTTCATATTAATTTTAAGATACTTTCGTTTTCTCCCATATTTAGTTTCTGTTTCGTTATTTGCATCCTCTTTCCGCCATCGCCGCCGTAGTAAAATGTCACGTTAGCCGCAGTGGTTAAGCTATAGCAAAGAACGTGCCACCTTCAATAAAGCTTACATTGTTTATATTTATTGCAGAGTATCTTTCCTAGATTTAAAATACTAACAATAAAACATTTAACTGCAAGTCAAACAATCATCAGTAACGATAGTACTTCTCAATAATAAAAAAGTTCAAAAGATCTGCGGCTCCCTACTCCACCTCCTACGAAAATATTGAAGCGCACACCTATGGCACATACTACAACTGCGAACGCTAATTTTTTTAAAAATTGGAATTTTCACAATTGTAGGTTAGACGGCGTTAGGTTGAGTGTGAAGATAGCATTTAAATAATTGTAAAACTTTCAGAGCTTTTAGGCCTAACGTTTAGTGCCTTTTTAGTTTCGTGAGCGACAACAGTACAGGAATTACGCCTGTTAAGGTTAGGCCTATTCATTCTTGCAGCAACACTGGCAGAAGAGTAGTTTCCATGACAACCAGGAATCTTGAATTATTATACGGTGCCATCGTAGTGTTCCGTGTTGCGATATAAACAGGTCGTACGCTTTATACTATCGCTTTATGTAAACAGTTTTTTTTGGGGGGGTGGGGGAGTTTTTTGCTATTTGTTCCTGGGCCTTTTCATTATACCAGGGTCGTTTTTTTTGTCCAAGACTTTGGACAAGATTTGACAC
>JAHWFP010049474.1:159752-194377 GCA_023313725.1 Lithobius niger | reverse complement strand
GGGGGGGGGAAGGCAGCGTTATGTAATTTCTCGGGGGGGTGGTTACGCCAAGTTTCAAGGGAGGGGAGGGTCTAAATTACTAGAACAAAGCGATACGTAATTTATGAACGCTCCCTAATGGTGTAATAAATGCAGACAAATCTACATATACGTATAATGCGGAGCA
Source organism: Lithobius niger (assembly GCA_023313725.1). Lineage (NCBI taxonomy): Eukaryota > Metazoa > Arthropoda > Chilopoda > Lithobiomorpha > Lithobiidae > Lithobius > Lithobius niger. Next base: position 194,211 of record JAHWFP010049474.1, on the reverse strand, counting down.
GGCGGCCAAGTCACCGGTCACGCCATTCAGTCGTACAATCAAGTACCCCCACCCTGTAGTGCCATCTGTTGACGGGATTCGCCTTCAAATTCGGGTTGGGACACTTTTTAACGTCTTTGAACAGACGGCGCCAGTTACCAAACCTGCCATGTCGCCGTCTATTGACAGCCTTGGACTACAAGTTCGGGTTATAATACTTTTTCCAAAGTCTGTGAAGAGATGGAGCCACTTACCAGACCTGCCGCACCGTTTTGGGGTTCGCTTTTTGGTATTGTTGTGGTACCAAAGCTGTCAACAAAGTTTTAGTCGCGTGGACTGTGCCATTGTCGGCGTTGTCGGTGATGTAGATGCGTTGTTTTACGGATGTATTATTTAGTATGTAAGGTGGGCGCGTGGCCATGGGCCGAGGCCCCAATAAATAATTGATGAACATTGTCGGCGTTTGAGCTAAATATAAAAACAACCCGTGTCTACTAAACCAGACAACTTTAAACCAAACGACGATTGGTTCTTAATTTCGAGGCCTCGAAATTGGCAGCCTGATACGATGGAAAGGCGCATATATTTCCTAAATGTTCACTTCCAGAAAGGAGTTGAATTGTTTTTAAATGGGTGGCAACAATCATTGCTTGCAACAATGTCGCAATGCACGGTACCGAGGTGAATTGTTTCAAAGGATTAATTAAACATAATAGGGTTATTGCTTACTGAATGCTGGATTTCTCTTGGCTTTTTTTTAGCCTTTAGTCAAACATACGCATGCGACTTTTCCGGGACTGCACCAAAGGGACAATGTCACGGGGTGGCGTTTTCGTAGGGAAGGGGGGGGGGAGAGGGTGCCAGGGCAAGTGTGTGTGGCGGGGAATGCGCGCTACCGAAGTGAATTGTTTCAAAGGATTAACTTAAACATAGGATTACTTGCTTACTGAATGCTGAATTCAGTGATAGGGTTATTTTTAGCCTTCAGTCAAACACACGCCAGCCACTTTTCTGGGGTTGCACCAAAGGGAGTATGTCACGGGGTGACGTTTTCGGGGCGAGGGAGGCGGGCAAGCGTGTATGGGGAGACACGTATCCGAATCCGGGAAGAAGCTGGAGTGTGGGGATTGGGGGTTAAAAAAATTGTAGGGGAGAGGACATATGTGCGAGCCATTGACATGTTCGGTCTTCGGTTCGATAAAACAAAAGACCAAACACTGGAGGGAGGCGAGGGGGGGGGGGGTGCGTGCATGCGCACGGGCACAACTAGTTATTAAATAACTCCTGTCGATGTTAAGTATGGTAATAAAACAGTTATAACATGGATTTTGCAACAATGGGCCGGTATAAGTGATTTAATGCACACTTTTGGTGAAGCGACGTCCTCGGAGCTTTTCAACATCCTCGGAGCATTCCCTCCGACGATTCCACACCTCCTCGTACGTCGCTTCATCAAAAGTGTGCATTAAATCAATTATACCGGCCCATTGTTGCAAAATCCATGCTATAACCATTACGTAAGTGGGTGATAAGTAACGAAATTTCGTAGCGAGATCCGGCCCGCCTATCTGAACTGTTTACGAAAATAAAATATGCGGCCGGGCACATGGAGGAAAGATTAGGCTGGGCACATAGAAATGTGGTTATTGGCAGGGTACTCTCAAAAACTCACACGCTTGCGGGGAAAAGTAATTGAGGATGAGTCGCGCACAAACACTCAAAAATGAAATCGTTATTTATTGCCATTATTAGTACTTTGTAATGATAGTCGTAGTTTATTAATATCACCTGATGCAGTCCTGGCCTGCAGTTTGAGCACGATGACGGCTACTCGAACATATCCCTAGTAGCGGTGGGACTCACAGCGTGTGATGAACTGAATAAGTGACGAATAGATTGTGTGGCGAATAGCATGTGACATATAGTTGGAGTGACGAACTGAATGAGTGACGAAATGAGCTTGACGATTAGTGTGTGGCGAATAGCATGTGACGAATAGTTGGAGTGACCAAGTGAATGAGTGACGAAATGAGCGTGACGAGTAGTATGTGACGAATAGCACGTGACGAACAGTTGCAGTATCAAATTGAACGAGTGACGAAATAAGTGTGACGAATAGCGTGACGTATAGTTGGTGTGACGAACTGAATGCGTGACGAAATGAGCGTGACGAGTAGTGTGTGGCGAATAGCATGTGACTAATAGTTGGAGTGGCAAATTGAACGAGTGACGAAATAAGTGTGACGAGCAGTGTGTGACGAATAGCGTGTGACGGATAGTTGCAGTGACAAATTGAACGAGTGACGAAATGAGTGTAACAAGCAGTGTGTGACGAATAGTACGTGACGAACTGAATGTGACGAAAATGGATGTGACGAAAAGGTTTGTGACGAAAGTGGATGTGACGAAAAGGTTTGTGACGAAATGAATGGGAACCCCTTTAAACGGATGTAGGACGGTCCCTACCTAAGGAAAACAATTTCTGTTAAGATTGATGGAAAGAATAGATCCCTACCTTTCAGAATATCCTAAGCATGTCCGTTTCGGACTATAAGATGGCTTGCAAGAGAACTTTGAATTCGAAACTGAACATACGCTTTCACCGCTACACAATTATCACTTCACCTTTAAATTGGCATACGACGGTCTCTACCTAAGGCAAACAATTTCTGTTAGGATAGATGGAAAGAATCGATCCCCAGCTTTCAAAAAATTCTAAGCATTTCCATTTCGGGCTATTAGCGGGCTCGCAAGAGCACTTAGAAATTCGAAATCACCATAAACGCTTTCGCTGCTACGCCATTACCTCTTCACCTTTAAATTGGCGTAGGTTGGTCCCTATCAAACTAAAAAAAATTAGGCTAGGATTGATGGAAAGAATAGATCCCCACATTTCATAAAATCCTAAACAGTTCAGTTTCGGGATATTAGAGGGCTCGCAAGAGCAATTTGAACACGAAAATCACTATTATAATCAAGTGACAAAAGGAGCGTTTGCACAAATTAAGGGCGACATACTTTGAATAAGACTTTGGGTTTCAAGTCTTGTTTTTACGTAAAAGATGTTTATCACCTCTCCGGTTCCTAATTGTGTGCTGAACGTTTTCGCTTCACATTATGCTTTTGATTTTTTGACGGTTAAGGAGTTACAGCCAAAAAACTGTTTTGGGTGGGGGGGGGGGGGGAGTTTGGACTTGCTATCATAGCTATTTTTTTCCAGTTGCCCTTATGTGTATCCATACCAAATTTCATGCTTTTCACAGTCAGTAATTGAACAATTCAACTCTCTAGCCACCCTACTACATCTATGGATGACATGTTACTTACTCCATTTTTCCAATGTACCGGAGGAACCAAGCGTCTTAGCCCAGGGGACTTTTAGTATGTTTCATACCCCACTGGTAGCTACTTATGTGCTAACTTTCAGCTTTCTTTGAATTAATCCCATGTTTTAGTTAAATCTAACCTAAAATTACTGGGCTAATAGGCGGGTTGTTATTGTCAGTTTCGTGTGGTGTTGTGTGGTTTTGTTGTTATTGTCAGGTTAAGTTAGGTAAGTTTGGGGTTTTGCATTTCATACTGAGGTAGTTAACTGGTTGGGGTTTGGCATTTCATACTGGGGCAGTTAATTGGTTAGGTTATGTTAATGATGATTTAACGAGTTTCTGCAATTTGGGATGAATTTGTAGTGCCTTCCGTGAAAATTAAAGGTAGGTTTTTTTCTCTTTTTTCGAATTTCGGGATATGCGCGTAAAGGGAATGTGGGAAGAAAACTGGCTCTCGTCCGATTTATTTTAATGGACTAAGAATTACGTGCTGAGTAATGTGTTCCTCTTCCATTTTTTGGGGCAAACACACCGTTTGGCCGTGGTGAAGGTCCAAAGTTAACACCGCGCCGCGCCAGAAAGCAAGAAACTGAGCGAAAGTCCGACAAGTGAAATGCCAAACCCCAACCAGTTCATTACCTCAAGTGAAATGCCGAAGCCGGTTCCTAACCTAACCGACAATAACAACAACCACACGAAACTGACAATAACAACCCACCTATCTGAACTGTTTACGGGGAAAAAAATATCAGCTGAGAACATGGGAAGAAAACGGCCTCTCGTCCGTCAGAGCAAAAAGTGCGGCTTTCAATAATTTCTGACGGCCAAACGAAGACTTTGCCCCAAAAATTTTATAGGAAATGTTGTTCAGTTGATCATTTTACGTCATTCTAGCCCAACGAGAGATCAATCGGTGAAGAACCTTTATTCTTCCCTTAAGCCGCCTAAAGTAAACTTGTTCCCTCTATTGTTTATTTTACTATCGAAAGTGATGGTGGAATGTATTTATAATTCTGCCTTTATTCCGTTAGCTATGCACCTAGTATGCACTATCCCGTTGTCTCACACGTTTGTCGAATTGATTATACTACAACAAACTGTTACACTAAATAATCGATTATACAATAATTACCTGATTAACAGGAGCCACATAATTACACGAATTGCCAATACGCATAGAATCCTAGGACAGCCTTCCCGGCAAACCGTTAAGTAGCTACCGTTTTTTTTTTTTTTTCAGTGGTTCGCCAATAGCCCAACAACAGATAGAATTCCGTTTTCCGTGCATGTTGTCAAAACCTGAAATAAGCTGGGTCAGTTCCGGTTCAACTTTTTTTTCATACAAAAACATAATTGGCAAAAATTTTTAGTCAAGGACCTACAACCCTTCATATGCAAACGATTTAGCCATAAACTGTTCAATAACAACACCAACAATTTGCTGGCACGTCTTCTAATTGAATCATGAAAAATCTACTAATATTTCAGTCACTTCCGGCCAGACGCTAAAGGTGATAGGCATGACCCGTTCAAATAAACGACTGAAGTGGGGCGAAACGTCATTTAATAATAGCTCACAACGCAAGCCCCGTTTTCTCCCCGACTGTATTTCATTAACTGCTTTATGCATAAGTAGTTAAAAAACGTTCTTTTCATTGCATCTTTCTTAGAATAAGCAATTTTAAACGCCTGCATAATCGTAGCTTAACTACTTCACATTTCCTGTCACTGTGATCTCAACAAGTAATAAATGTTTCTAGTTCACCTCAAAGGTCTCGAATTGCGATTCACCCATTCCACTTCAAATGTACGAACAGAGGGGTCATTTCTTAAACTTCTGTTCGTGGTGACACGATTAGATCGCATCCTCTTGATTCGTAGGCCATACATCTTACCACTCGGCTGTGCTGGCTCACTGTATTCTGGTTCCTACGAGGAGCAACACTTACTTATTTTTAAACAGAATTATTAAGACACGTTAAAACGCTACTCAAATGCATAGTGACGTCGCCATACTGCGAGACAAGAGTGGGAACAATAAAAAAACCTGATTTCGACCAGAACATTAGTAAACGGATATTATCTCTGGCCAGACAAGTTTTTGGTTGCAGTTTCTGATGTTATTTGTTTAGCCGCAACGAGCGCAGCAGCACGAGCGAGGCACGCAATTTGGAAAAAAAAAAGACCATCACTTTCGTGAACAGTGACCTTTACCCTAATTTGCAGATTTTACGGAAAAAAACTCGATAACGTGAGTGAGGCGCGTAATTTGGAAAATAATGACCATAATTTTCACGTAATTTGGTGGTAATTTTTTTCCCAAATTACACGACTCACTTGCACTGCCGCTCTGACGGCGGCTAAACTCATAATATCAGGAACTGCTACCAAAAACTTGTGTAGCCAGCGATAACTTCCGTTTGCTAATGTTCTGGTCGAAATCAGGTTTTCTTGCAGCACCCGCTATTGCTCGCAGTATGGCGGCGTCACTATGCCTGCGAGTCGCTCTTTAACGTGTTTTAATAAATCTTTTTAAAAATAAATAAGCGTTTGCACGCGTTTTCGTTATGATTTTCTGAACCGTAACGACGAAAGGAATCGATAGATGTAGGTGAATTAAGTCGTTAACGTGGAAAGTAGCTATTCGAAATAATACCGAGATACCATGATCAGATATCACCCTTTCTCTAACAGTGTACGGAATTACAGTTCTAACTGTTGGAAGTGATACCCACCTACTCTAGTCCACGTACCCTCATACATACATACCCACATATTTTAGTCGCTCCTGAGGGCAGATTGCTCTTAAGGCGTGACACTTGATGTTTATAAACAAACACATAACTCCTTAAAAGTGTTTTCCTCTAACATAAACCTAAAAATGCCCTCTAAGCATTTTTATTTGCATTTGTAACAATTGTAAGTCTCTGGCCGGAGCCCAAGTAATGTTCAGCATTGATTGTTACAGTCGATTGTAAAACTTTATGTGACGTCCGCTGTGTAATAATATTTCTGTAGCCGAGGGACGAAAACCCCATTATTACTTTGCTTGTAATACGCAAATACCCAACAACGCTCAAATTGTTGTAACACACAACGCCCTTGTTGCGTCACCTTTTCCTTTTTTCCCTTGTTAGTTGTTTTTTCTCTTTCAAAACTTTGGAGAGAGAACACCGTTTTTTCTCCTTTGCCAGTTTTGTGATGCCGCCAATTTGTGGGCCTAGAAGATGGCTAATGCAACGAAACGGGGATAGATCTTCAATAGTAGGTCTGTCCAGCGTCTAAGCTTGCTGGCCACATCTTTGTGATCCAAGGTGACGTGCTTGCATTTCAACACGAGAAAAATAACTCTCCCCAGTCAACGTAACTTTGCCGAATTTACAAGGACAAGGAAATCGGAGGAGAAGACGCAGCGACGAGCGTATGTGAGTAACCCATCACTAATGTGCAGATAAACAAATAGAAGGACCTTTCATACCTTGGCGACTTTTGTTCAGTTCCACACAGTAATATTTGCGACTGATCAGGTAGCCTCTGTAATACTGAACGATCATCTTTCCCGTCCACGTTTCTCTGGGTCGGACAGGTCTACAAATATCATCGTCACCTACAGAAATAGTTATTTTAGAGGCAGTAGACCTAACCACGCTCTGCACAATGTCATCCAAGAAATCCGGGAGTTGCACTTCGACCCAGCATGTTTTTTCGTTACTTTAACATACAGGGTTGCAAGGCCAGAAATTATCTTCGTTGTTGCCGTAGCAACAGTTACGGGAGCTACATTGCTGACACTAACTACGTTCGGACCGTAAGATAAACGGTGATGCTAAGATACTGAAAAAGACTTACACAATTGTACGAGTTAAACATGCCAAAAGTTACCCACGTTTGTATAAAATCAGTTAAATACTTAAAATTTTGGCAGAATTTCATCAAACCAACACCTTTCAAATAACATCGTTTCCTTTTTTGCAGCATTTTCTTGATCACTCTCACTACACGTACAACTCCCATTTGCACTGAGGTTGACAAGTCTAAAATTTAAAAGAATGAAATGTTATTTTTTAAATGTATGCCTGATTATAACAATGCCATAATTTTCAGCATAAAACTGTTGCCGGTTTTATACTAACTCGTGGGAGTTTTGGCTTCTATCCTCTAATAAACAGCACATTCAATCTTAGTGTAGAATAATTTGACAGAGATGGTTTTAAATAGTTTTAATGCTGAATGGTACGATACAAATAATGAAACAAAGCTTCTTGTCGATATATTCGAAATCAGATGCAAAATAAGTGTTTAGTTGAATAGAATCGTCAAATTTAGCTAAATAACTAGGACGATTCCCTGTGCAGAGGCTAATCCTTGTTTTACGAAATACGGATTCCTCACATGCTAAACATCAAGATATCAGATTATAGAAAAGTCCTACTTTCAGGTATATACTACTTCAACAGATGAAAGTAATTTTACATTCTTACAAAGAAAGCAACAAAACACATTTTGGTACAGATTTTGGTACTATAAACACAAGCAACTAACTGCTACATGACCGATTGAAATACATGAATATAAAACAATTTGTTTAATTGAATTACACGTTACTTTAATTAAAGGATTAATTAATTAATAAAGTTGTGTATGAACGCGGAGTACTGAGCCCCGATTCAGTATATTGTAGCTTTTCATGAGTCACATAATTATATCCATCGTAGCCATTAGATTGAAAACAAAAGTTCGACTGATGCCCCGACTCAGAACTCCAACCGATTTACCTATTCAGCTTTCTTAACATGAAAACAAAGCCTTTTAACAATTTATCATCAAAGTGGATGATAACAGTTCGCCAAGTGTTCCCATCGGATTAATATTATTTGTCACACCTCATTCCTCCTATCAGAAATCGTCATTTTCTCCGGGTTATATCATACGTGGTATCAATAAAATTATGAAAACTACCATCCTAAATTGTATTTTGCGTGCAGACAACAAATTTTGTGTCGACATATAAGGTATATTTATATAAACAGAACATAAGGTATTTAAGACAATACATAGAAGGCATGTCAAATGAGAACATAAACATGTTTCGAAACACTGCTAGAAATGTATTATCAGAACTATAAGTATATAGCACACAGAAAAAATCTGCTTTAAAGCTTTTGTTCCTAATACCAATTGTTTAATTAATGCTTTCGTGGAAATTAAAATTTGTGCTTTAAATCTATGTTTCTTCAAAGAGGATCATGCCCACCAGTAAGAATTTTTAATGCACAAAATTTACTTTTTGTGACTCCTGATTAAACCTATATCCACCTGCCCACCTTCCACAATGCACCTGCAACAAACTGTCAGACATGTATGCCATAATTCGGTATGCGGTAATTGCGGTATGCGGTAATTCGGTATGCCATAATTCCGAGTTCGTGTAACATTTTCCCCTTGAGCATTCTTGGGATTGGGATGTCACTCTCTCAATATGGACAAATGCGTACTATTCAAAAAAGAAAGGAAGTGTGCTCGTATTCTGTATCTGTTGAACGAACGAATGAGTCATTTATTGTGAATATAAACACAGTAGATCAGGTAAGAGATAGTTAATATCCACTTTAAACCCTGTTTTAATAATTAATGGATAACAACTATACTAAATAAAGATTTTAAAAAAGCAGGCCAAGGCCATAGTCATATTAATTCACCAGATACCAAAACTGGTACAAAAACCCGCTAAGTTTCCAAAAACGGTCGGCCTTTGAAGGTAGTGATATCATTCCACCAGGGAAAGGCCGCCAAGGTTAATCCTATTAGCCATGTTAATTACACATACTAATAGTTCGAAAGTTAAATGAAAACTAGAAGATTGCTGCTATCTTCAAGTTTTCATTTAACATCCCAAATATTATTCGGTGCGATTAACTTGGCTAATAGGATTAACCTTGGCGGCCTTTCCCTAGTGGAATGATATCACTACCTTGAAAGGCCGACCGTTTTTGGAAACTTGGCGGGTTTTTCTACCAGTTTTGGTTTTGGGTAGATATCACAACTTTCATAGGACTGTGAACGTACATAATGTTACACCGTCTGTTTAAGATGATTCAATTCCATTTTTGCACACACTGACTAACTATTGCTGATTTCGTTCGCTTCGCTCACTCAATCAGCGCATCCCCTTCAGTTGTTTTGTTTATCCCTGCAACTTCCCCTTAATTTTTCAATATTTTGTTCCCATTTAGTCATGCAGAAACCCCCGATGGTCGCTGTTACTAAAACAGCAGAACGCGAAGCATTTTTTGGGGGGATATTTCATATATTAACTTAGGTCAATACGTTTAAAATTATTCTCAAAAGTAGCATTTGTTGGTGCTTGGGCGAAACGGTGCAAGAAAAAATATTTTCTACAGTCCATTTTTACGGGTTTACCTACCAATTTAAAATTGTGGCCGGGTATTTGGTTACTTTCACGTAACGAGAAAATCTACTGCTAGATATACTGGCCAGTGCGTGAAACGTGGATACGGCATACCAGGTCTAATTTAAGTCTACTGGTCTCGAGTGTCTCCAAATTTAGGACCCTTAAACACTCTGGAGGAGTTTTATTTCCCAAGCCAGGCAGATATGTTGTGAAGGTATGTTGACAGACTCAACGAGGCTAATATGCTTTACTAGGTGGGATAACCAGAGAAGGCTGGCATATTCTAAAATTGGTCTCACAAATACTTTAAATGCCCATACGAGGGTTTTAATTTAATCGGAGGTAAAACATCGTTTAATTATTGACGTTTTCTGTCACAATATTCACAACGTGGTCACAGTGTGATCCACTTTTAAGGTCTGACGTAAACCAAACACCCAGCTCCTTTACTTTAGTTACAAAATTTCAAGTATCATATTACAAAGCAAATAAGCTTTCTTCGTATTTTTCGAACCACTGGAGACTGCTAAGCCGATCTTATACTTCATATAAAATTCAAAATTGTATATTAATTGAGAGAAACAATCGGAACATCAAAAAAATACCCTTGAAGGTTGCGTCCTTCTTCTGTCGTCTTTGGAGAGGATATTGCCCTCTCAGCTCATCGTCTAACGTGGACGGGTTTCAAAAAACTTCCACCTTTTTGATTACATTCATATGCCACAATATTTTTATGCTGGAGTTGGTTGAGAAATTAACTTGAACTTGACCCAGACGATATCGACTAACGTTGAGGCATTAACACTTTGAGCTTGATCACCAAGAAATAAAACAAAGTTGAGATAATAACATTTTAAACTTGGCCACCAACATATCAACTAAAATTCAGATATTAACAATTTGAGCTTGGCCACCAATAATGTCAAAATAATAAAGTTGACAAATTTACATTTTGAACTTGGCTACCAAGTTATCAGCTAAAGTTGAGAAGTTAAAAGTTTGAGCATGGCCACCTAGATAGATATCAAAACAGAATTGCGATATTAACATTTTGAGGTTGGCCATCACCAAGACAACAAAAATTGAGATATTAATGTAGTAATAAAATGAGATATTCTGACAGATATAACTCCTGCCCACGGCGGAAGTGATGTCATAGGTCAAGCGACCCAATGAGCTCCTTACCATCTCGTCACCGGCATTGCTGCTTCTTGCTATCTTGAAAATACACACACTGTGAGAGCTGCAGAGAGGAGGTACAGTATGGCCAGACAGCCCTCCCTCCCCCTTGAGTCGTGGCAGAAGTGACATCACGTGACCGGAAGTGCCTCCTGCTACCTTTAAAATGTATCAAAAGGCACTTCTGGTCCTGTAACATCATGACTGAAGTGACGTCATATGTCATGTGATCTAAATCGTGTGGTCAGAAGTGACGTCATACGTCAGGTGACCTTCACTTCGTATAAAAGAATGCGCTTATCATGTGTACCTCAGCCCAAGTGAAGTCGCAAACATGAGAAGGCCTAACAATCTTGATGCAACTGGGCAGGGTACATGTACCTTATGCACCAGTTTAATTACAAACCATTATATACGTGCACATAAAAAGTACGAGTTGGCTCTTTTCAGCTTGGATACATACAACAGTGTAAACAACATGGTGTGATCTCCTGTGGTAACATCCACCATCGTTTCTTCACGGATAGGCTAATCTAATCCAGGAGTTTCTGTGCTCTGTGTGAACTCGTCCAAACGTCGATTTGATTGTCTTTTTTCAGGTTTCCAGGTTAATTGTTTCCTTTCTTGGGGGGATGAGTGGTGGCCATGAGTGTTCAAATCAGTGGCAACGTTTTTTTCTATTGATATTTCTAGGAATAATGAGATACTACACACTGCAGATGCTCTTGCGACTTGGGTTAAAGTAAGGGTTAACCCTGGCGCTAACGTGATCGAAGATTTGAGGACATATTTTGAAGTCTGCAGTATATCGAAATGGTCATGACAACGAAGCCACTGCCAGTCTTCAAACCAAAAAACTTTAACGACCACCTTGCTAATTGCCGACTCTTAACACCGTTATAACCTTTGCAAGAAGCTTGGAGATGTCTTGGGGTTTGAGTTAGTAAATGATACGAATAGTCAAGATATGGACACGAAATGGCCTCCTGATCTTGGTATGGACACGAAATGGCCTCCTGATCTTGGTATACCTGTATAGAGTTACCTGCACCATATCAAATAAGAAGTTACATAAAGAAAAAACTATGAGGGCTTCTAACCACCGACGTTGACTTGGGTCTTTTTCATTAGCTCCACGATAATATGAAAATGGTGATTAATTTTTGATCATACAAATGAACCTTAAAAGCTGTTACACTTAAAGCCGTACTGCTTCGAGATATTTCCATGCAGACACCTTATGGTTGTCATCTCCTCTCCCACCCAACAGAGGGCTTCTTCCATAGTGTTCCCACTTCGAGATTGAACGTAACCATGACAGCCACCTATGTGGTGCCAGTACAGGCTGAGGACAAAACCCACTGTATACGAGATTCGCCTGCGTGATCCATTGACAGTTTATGCTACTTCGTTGTCAATTAGAGCGGTTTTAGATCCTAAATTGCTTGGATCAACTCATAAACTACAAAGTTCAACTCCTTTTGGCTATCAGTTTTGTCAGGGGCTACTCGTCGACGCATTTCTACTTCTGCGCTGTCTTTTCCTTGGCGTTTAACTTCAGAGACATTACCACCTCTATTAACGAGGCCTACAACAACAAAAAATAAGTGGTTGGATCATCGCGAAAATGCATGGAATGCAACTTAAAGTAGTAAAAAAAGATTCTCTGCAGCCAATCTCCTATCTCCTCTTACCACTTCTGTTGTGTGAAAAAGAACGACGCTATCGATAACTTGGTAATTACCGACAATCTTAAATGTTTCTTCTGTTTACTTTTAACTGTAAGAATGAACAGTTACGAAACGGATCTAAAGTTCTACTAACCGCATTTCGATACTTAGGTCCATACTATGTTACAGTTCCTTGTGATGATGAATCGAATGGATGCCTTTGAATAAGCTTTCTATCAACGTACTGGCCTGCATGCATGAACAGAGATGCTTAAATCCTGTGAGTCAACAAAATTCGCAGAGGCCTGGCTTAATTTCTTACTTACAACAGACAACTCAGGAAGTACTCATTACTGCATTATCCTGACCACTGGTTAGTTGCTTAGGTACCAAGATACTGGCTCTTATAGAAAATTCTACTGCTGTAACTGCTTTGCACCTTTCACCAAGAGCGGTTGATAATTGAGCACAAGTCCAAATGCTTGAGGATAAACAAGGACCACGTATTAACCTTCTTTAAACCTACAACAAATTCAATAAGTTTCCGCTATTGACTATTGCAATCCTAACTCATAGGTAATTTATGCCGATTTCGAGTGTATGCTGCAATCTGTGCAAACTGCCATTTTTAATCTTCTGGCCAGTTTTACCGTTACTACTAGAAATTTTAGACCTGTAAGCTTCGGCTAGGTCGTAATTGGACCCAAAAACGAAATAGGTAATCAATTTCTAGCTGAGTGTCGATGCGGTGGATGTATTCTGCAAGGCTATGCATATGTACATGACACATTTCCTTAAAATTGTAAGCAAAACAAAACTTTTAGTCCTAAGCCCCGATCACCAACAACAATTTTCGTGCACCATATAGGTTTATAAATTGTGGCGAAAAATATTTGAGAAACAATAGAAAATGAGGAGATACGTAGGAGAATCACTGCCAACCAAACAGTACAGATGTGCTACTCAAGACGCCTATAATTTAAAAGCCAGGGCAGTTAGTATCATTCCAATCGTTATTCATAACATGGAAGGATATGACTTGAATTTGCTAAAATCTTCGGCTAGTACTTTTCTCAAAAATTGTAAGTAATATCTAGGAACACTGAATGGTTCATGAACAAGGCATTTCACGAAAAATTTGAAATTCAACGTAAAAGATTTACTGTTAAGATGAAATTTTTTAACTTCAAGATAGCTCCTTTGATATTACTACTTCGTCTATAAATTCCTCGGCCGTGTTTCACGTCCACCTGCGGCTCAACTCGTATCTTTAGGCCAGGATTGTCCACAAACAAAGAAACAAGTTATGATGAATTTAATTAATGAAAATGGCTAATATCCTGATGATTACACTCAGTTCACGGACAATTTAAAGAAACTGAGCTGCCACCAAAAGATGTATTCTATTCAAATGACAAGGTGTTGAGGAGTACGATCATACTAACACTATCTACACCATACTCAAAGTCAAATCTATCCTACCACCGTGTTTATCAAATTATGGACTGCTACTTACTAGCAGTTATTTTCCAAATACTTTAGGAAAACTAGCCCTACTATGTGTCGGGACCCATCTATAGTTGGGCAGCAGCATTAAATAAAGACCAAACTAATGTTGGAACGGTTCGATCATGCTGGTAAGTACTACTTTCCTACAACTAGCAAAGGGGAGGCATTACATTCACGCGTAAAAGGTACTTGCCACTAACGATAAGTACATACTCGGAATGCTCACTCCGGAGCTTTCCAGCATTTATCTCGTTGATTTGGACGTTAACAACTTGTATGGACTAGCAATGACCAAGTAGCTTGATGACGAAAAAGTCAGATGGCTCAAGAAGCAAGTCATTTTCAAATTCAACATATTTTATGTGACAAATTTTCAGAAATTGTATCTATTTTGGAAGTAGACTTGCATCATCCATGATCTTTAAACGACGAGCACAAAAATTACCCTATAGCACAGGATCCGCTGGATATAACTCCTGACTTGGTCTCTCCATTCACGGTATGAATGGAATGGAACAAAATTGCTTCTATAACAAAATTAATTACATATTTGCTCCCAAAAAGAGGACGCAGTTCTACAACAAACACGGACTAATACTGAAAAACACCAACCGAATTATTGGGTTCAGAAAAACTCGGTGGCTGGAGTCCTACACATACTTCAATACCGTGAATCATCACTGTGATACGACAGTGTTTTAGTAGGACTATTTCAAGCTCAAATGAAACTCTGTTTTTGGCTAGACTTTAAAATAAATCTAACACACTTTCGATCAAGCTTTGCAAGGGCATTAAAATATCATAAAAAATAAAGGTACCCTTCCACATAGAGTTTCGTTCAAAATTCAATGCAAATACCTGGGGCAATTGAATTTGAGAGTTCTTAACTTTTCTGTGATCTACCCACTCTCACCGGCTTCACCGTATTGGAACTTTCTGAATTAACTGTTTGAGTGTAAACTGTGCCAGTCTATAACACAGACTCAGTTAGCATGTTAGATGTAGTTCAGACCGACGATTTCCATGAAGACATGCGACAGGAGCTGGATCGTTACGAATACGATACTTCCTACTACCACTCTTCTCACCCACTCATACAGCATAAAAAAAAAACAAGAAAGGTTTGGGGAAAGTGAATGAGGAGATGGCGGGTGAAGGAGTTTGTAGGACTGAAGCCAAAAAAGTAGTTCGTTCTCGTGGTGGACAACGCTAACATACAGAAAGCAAAAGGCATCAACCCATCTTTCATCAAGAAGTGCATTAGTCACAAATACTACAAAGACACCCTATTTTGTAAAATCAAAACAAAGACCACTACCAGAAAAGCAGGTTCAAAAAGGAGAAAATCAGCAGCAAAAGCACTAGAATCAGTAGGACAGAGAAAACAGAGGCTGAACAAAGATGCTGATACTAAAGACAAAGAAATAACAGAAGCAACAGGCGATCAACGAAAAGATAGAGTAGCGAAAACGGCCGATCAAGCTAGCTGCTGCTTGTCTCCTTTTTTTAACTTCTATTTCTTATTGTTATCTACGTTATCTGCTTGGAGCGCCATCCTCCTTCTCTCGCTCCAAACTGGACCACTCTTCTACCTGACCATCTATGATATCGAATGGTTCATCCACAAGTATGTACGCAGATAGGCCGCTAGTAGACCGGACCAGAAAGAAAAGAATGTTAGTAAAAATACTTCATCAAAGAGATAAAAATCATTAGAGGAGACAGATGTTCCATGAGAAGAAACACAATACAACAAGGCTGCGTCCAAAAAGATGAAACAACAAAAAGAAAACAATACCTACTTCCGCACCATACAGTGCTTGTAGTCCTCATGCAGTTCCTCTTTTAAAAAAATGATTCACTGCAGGTAGCCCTGATGTATTAAAGATTCATCCGACCCTACTTTACTTGTTTTATTGCATTTACAATGCTTGAGAAGTTTAAATTTTATTTAGTTAAACAAACCTCAGTCAAAGCCTCATTTTTCTTCACGTTTGTTGTTTAACTGTATCTTCTGCATAACAACGGCATCAACACTACTACTATTTTAGGGAAGTAAATGTCGTGTAACCTACCACGTCACTTCTGGTGAAGCGATGTCACGTAACTTTGACTTTGACGTAATTGAATTTGTTTCCCTTTTCAAGGTAGCAGGGAGACGGGAGAAGGTGTGTCTGTCAGGCCTTATCGTAATCCTCAATCTGGGCCACACAGAGTGTGCCTTTTTCAAAATGACCAGAAGCAGCATTGCCAGTGACAAGGTAGTAATTAGGAGCTCTTCTGGCACTTCACCTATGGCAAAACTTCTGGCGTGGGGAGGTTGTATATCTGCCCCAAACATCGCATTTTACTACTACTTATTAACACTTTGATCTCGGCCACAAATGTATCACTAACGATGCGATACCAATTTTCTGAATTTGGTCACCAAGATATCAGCTAACTCTAATATGGACAAAAGCGAGAAACCAAGCATCATTCCTAAGTTTCCTCCTACGTCACAGAAGAGTTCAGACAAGCCATAAGCCTCGACTTCGATGACATTCTCAACGATATTAGTGAAGAAAATGTAAAGCATTACATTCACGTCCATTACATCCATTGGTTCGAATATCATCCTGTATTGATACAAGCTATGCTTGCATTTCCGAATACAGTGGCAGTCTTTAACAGCATCCATTCCTGCAGTCACATTCAAGTAAATTCGTCGAACTTCTTTTGCCTCAAAAGTATGTTTGCAGTCTTCAAGTGGTAAATCAGCAGGGAGGAATGGCAAACTGTAAAGTTATAAATTAACAAGAATTTTATACAGAAATACATAAACTGCTTATGCAAAAAATCGCAACATTATTATTTTCATAGACGAAAGACAAAGCTCTCTACTGGGTGGTTCCGATAGGCGGGTTGTTATTGTCAGTTTCGTGTGGTTTTTTGTGGTTTTGTTGTTATTGTCAGTTAGATTACGTTAGGTAAGTTTGGGGTTTTGCATTCCATACTGAGGTAGTTAACTGGTTGGGGTTTGGCATTTCATACTGGGGCAGTCAATTGGTTAGGTTATGTTAATGATGATTTAACGAGTTTTCGCAATTTTGGATCAATTCGTAGTGCCTTCCGTGAAAATTAAACGTAGTTTTTTTTCCTGTTTTTTCGAATTTCGGGCCATGTGCGTAAAGGGAACATGGGAAGAAAACGGGCTCTCATCCGATTTTTTTAATGAAGTAAGAATTACCTGCTGAGTAATGTTTTCTTCTTCCATTTTGGGGCAAACGCACCGTTTGGCCGTAGTGAAGGTCCGAGTTTAGCATCGCGCCGCGCCAGAAAGCATGAAATTGGGCGAAAGTTCGGCAAGTAAAACGCCAAACTCCAACTAGTTCATTACCTCAAGTGAAATGCCGAAGCGGGTTCCTAACCTAACCGACAACAACAACAAAATCACACGAAACTGACAATAACAACCCATTTATCTGAACTGTTTATGGGAAAAGAATATCAGCTGAGAACATGGGAAGAAAACGGCCTCTCGTCCATCAGCGCAAAGAGTGCGGCTTTCAATAATTTCTGACGGCCTAACGACGCCTTTGCCCCAAAAAGTTTATGCGAAAATGTTGTTCAGTTGATCATTTTACGTCATTCTAGCCCAACGAGAGATCAATCGGTGAGGAGCCCTTATTCTTCCTATAAGCCACATAAAGTAAACTTGTTCCCTATATTGTTTATTTTACTATCGAAAGTGATCGTAGAATGAATTTATAATTCTGCCTTTATTCCGTTAGTTGATTATACTACAACAAACTGTTATACTAAATAATTGATTATACAATAATTACCTGATTAACAGGAGCCACATAACTACACGAATTGCCAATATGCATAGAATCTTAGGATGCCTTTCCGGCGAACCGTAAAGTGGCCGCCTTTTTTTTTTCCACTGATTTGCCAATAGCCCAACAACAGATAGAATTCCGTTTTTCGTGCTTGTTGTCAAAATCTGAAATAGGCTGGGCCATTTCCGGTTCAACTTTTTTTCAAACAGAAACATAATTGGCAAAAATTTTTAGTCAAGGACCTACAACCTTTCATACGCAAACGATTTAGCCACAAACTGTTCAATAACAACGCCTACATTTTGCTGGCACGTCTTCTAATCGAAATCATGAAAAATCTACTAATATTTCAGTCATTTCCGGCCATACGGTAAAGGTGATAGGCATGACCCGTTCAAATAAACGACTGGAGTAAGACGTAACGTCATTTAACAATAGCTCACGAGGCAAGCCCCTTTTTGTCCCCGACTGCATTTCAATAACTGCTTTATGCATTACATGCATAAGCAGTTAAAAATTACTAGTTGTGCCCCGTATAGCTGTTTCGCACTCATTCTACTATAATAGTCAGCGTTAACAAAGCAAAAGTGTTTGTTTCTAATTGTTAGAGCGCATATCTGTTCCCATTGTCGGCTGCTCGCCCTTTTTCTTTGCTACCGTGCCAAGAATGAAACCGCTCGCCCTCTGGTTTATTGTGCCAGGGCACAGCTGATAAGCCAGCATTATTGAAGCTTGCTTTGTTTAATGATGATCTGCGGCCTCGCAGTGCTGGAAACACCGGTTCTCGTCAGATCCCCGAAGTTAAGCAGCATTGGGCTGGATTGATACTTGGGTGGGTGACTGCCTGGGAATCTGGCTGTTGCAGACATAGGGCCTTAGGGCTTCGGGCAGATGACCAGGAGTGGTTAATGCTCGTTAAACCCTTTAACCCTTTTAACAGTTTTGCTCCAGGAGTTTTGATGACCAGGAGTGGTTACCGCTCGTTAAACCCTTTGAACCCTTTGACCAGTTTTGGTCATTAAGAGAAATATATATGTATTTATATATAGATACATGTTCGTTCAACGAAAGAGAGGGCAAGTCGGAATGATAAGAAACAGGATGATCCCTTTCAAACTAGGAAGTACATTTCGCCAACATATTAAAACAAAATAAATCTATCAAATGATACAAGCTTTGTAAGGGTTTACCCGGAACTAACGTGTAGAAAAAATAAGAAGGCCCATCCATGGTTGAGGTCTTGGTCTCCCACCATGGGACAAGCAGGAATTTTAATTGGAGGGGAAAACAGATGAAAATGGGGGCTTGTAAAAATTAGGGTTCTGGGCGAACGTTGTTAGCTCCCTGTTATCAAAGCAAGAGCCCCGGAAACGTAAGTAAATCAAGGCAATTGTAGATCATTTTATAGACTTTCGCATAGCATACTTTGCGATTTATTCCTAACTACACCAAATTCCTTCTTTTATCAAGTTCTGTTGAAGTTTTTCGTTTTTTGATCCCAGAGACGTACTTGGCCCACGAAGTGATAAGTTTGTAAGCAAAATTGTTGTTACAGAAACGGTTATTTAAGGCAAATAAGGATAAAAAACAAGGATCTTCGGAAAATGAAACAGACAAAATATTTCATTTGTTCCTCGCAATTGCCCAGAGCTTGCAATTTCACACAGCTTGCAATTGCCCCAAATCGTCAGCCTCATCCTGAATTTGGTTGCTACATCCCTGAAGTTCCTCTAAACCTTGAAGGGTCCCTGGGGGTCTCTTCAAAGGCACAGGGAAACGGTTATGTTGTTCATGTTGGAACCTGGACAGATTCTAGAAGGATGATTAACGTGATAATCTAGCGCTTTAAACTTAGTCCATTCCGACTTAGTCTTTTTAAACTTTCAAGAGAAATGTAATAACATAACCACTTTAATAACTTCAAACATTTGCAACATTATAAAACACTAGAGGAAGCCCGTGCTTTGCACGGGGCCGGTCATATTTCCCGGGACACATTTCCCAGGACATTTCCCCGGCACTCTTCCTGAAGACTTGTCAGATTGATCGACCACTCATGCATGGATCCTTTTTGGCTGCACGTAGAGTGGGAGAGTGCATTTTCAATGCGGGCGCGAGGAGGGGAGAAGTGGTTTTCCTTTAGGCATTCCTTTTCCTCTTAGCCGGTCTCCGATATTATTACAAAGATTACGTATTTGACTTCGGTCTAACCAAACTTAGCAATCAGACCTTTACTCAATTAGGATGGATGTTCATCCGTTCGGGCTGGTTTTATAAGTAACATTAAATTCAATAACTCACAAGGGTTTTGCAATCTTATCCAACCATGACTTTAACGTAATGGGAGTAGCTTTTGAAAGGTCAGCGAATGCTATTATTGTGGCATTACAACCAAAATCAACCTATAATCTTGTATTAATTCTGTTTAAACAACAGTCAACATTCCTGTTATAAACATTGTTAACAGTAATGCTATAAGCCTTTGATTATAGGCTCGTAACAGACCCAGAACATGTACGAGAGCTTGAGCTGAATTCTTGTTCGGGATTTTGCACAAAATGTGCATTCTTACCGGATTTACAGTTTTAATTTTACTACTCGAATTACTTTTGTGAGCACCGTATGGCAGCGTACTACCTTGCTTCGCAAGTTTACCTGACGTAAATATTCAGTGGCACCACACATTTCACAATCATAACCCTTTTATAATAATAATAATAATAGTTTATTTGCCGAGTAAGCTACCAAAATGGTAAGATAGAGTTTGTGTTAGAAACCGCTTATATCTTATTAACATTAAGTCACAACAAATACATATAACTAAGTATAAACCCTTTCACAACATTATAATAAAAATAACATTAGGAATAGGCTGATATGTATTTTTTTTAAATTAATTTCTTTGAGCCTTAAGTCAGCCGGAGCAACGTAATGCTTGTATGGCTGAACTGGCTCAATTTTGAACATTACCAGACTTTTAGAGAAGAAGAAATATCTGGTAAAGGGAGGTGCCAACCCGGGGAACCTCCGATCATCGTAGGGGCCGAAAGATTGTCCAGAATTGGCCAGAATAGTTCGCATAGCCGCTGAAGGAGCATGGTAGCCTCTCACGCTATCCTGGCCGGCGTCCTGGCGGGAACTTTGCCAAGGTCCCCATTCCAGGAGTTTGACCAGATCTGCAAACCTCCAGCAACCAGGCTGAGCTCTCTCACAACTCAGCCAGGATGACCTACTACGTATGGTAGTAGGTTACACGTATTTAGTCTGAATTTAAAACAATTGGTTGAGGGTACCGCGACAACACCATCAGGTAATGCATTCCAAGTGTTAATGACCTTATTTACAAAAAAAATATTTTCTGTAGTTTAATCTGAACGGTTTCTTTACCAATTTCAGAGAGTGACCTTTAGTCCGTACCTCTCTGTTATCTTACAGTTAGTCTTTACAATTACTCGTTTACTTACAATTAGGACTACATCCCCACGGTTTCTGCAACAATGACACGTGAAATGTTTATAACACATTTATTAGAATTAAATATACCATTGTGGTTGGCCTCCACTTTAACATTATACCTAGAACTGTTACTACTATGATTCTTATTGTGTTTTTAGTTGTGCATTCAACAGCTAATTCTAAAAAGCAAGCTTTTTCAAAAAAGTGGATTTACTCTATAACCTTTTCTGTATTTCACCTGAGTAAAACCCAACAGCTACTTTTTTCCCCTAACACTAATTTAAAAAAAAATCGGCAAAAGCAAAATCTTATGTTAAACATTTAATTTCGCTACTATAAGTGATTTACTTTCATCTGGCTGGCGGTCTCTTTTACAAAAATGAAGTCTTTAGGTAATGTGAGATGGGACTGGGTTCACGTATTCTCTGACTAGAGCTACATTTTCTTCTAACGACTTAGTGCTAGGAGTTTCAGGAAAACACAAACTTCCACCAACCCTTTTCCTGGCGCTAAACATTTTTCTAGTGACGGGGTCGGATTCGGGTTCTCAAGACCCATGATCGAACAGGACTTGAAAACCTGTTATGCCGCCGGGAAGTGTCGGAGAAAAGAATGGAATGGGTCTGGGTCCATCCCGGGCTCTTGTCCCTGTTTGGAAAGGAATTAAACATCCTTGGCCCAGGTGTAAGTTGCAACTTGCAACTGAAGAGTGGCACTTGGGAGTATATACTTGGTGGTAGCCTTTCTGGGCAGAATGATATCACTACTTTGCAAGGCGGACTTATTTCGAAACTAGCTACCTTTGGTTTTGAGTGGATGAGACATACTTGCACAAAATGAGAATTAAACCCTTGACATTTCATACGAAAATGTGCAAGAACAAAGGATACATTTTTGCGTTGAAATAAATAAATTTAGAGCCAAAAAAGTACCTGCTAACCACTTCTTTCTAACTTTCAATTACAACGTGGTCTAGTATAGCCCTTATTCCAATTTCCATGCTAGCAGTCCACGTAGAATCCCTTAATATTCCCAACTGACATCGGTAGAACTTCAAGGGAGGTCGATTAGAGGAAGTGCGATGCTGCCCTGATGTTGTAATGGAATGTCATTTAGGGTAATAATAGTCATATTTACGTATGACATAGGTTCTACAATTCTGGTCCAATTTTCGATCTGTCTTTTGCACTAGTAATGAATTAGCATCATGGTGAGTAATTTACATTTACGAATCAACATTGGAATGACCTTGACATAATTTAATAAGGTCGTCCATTTCTTGTTCAATCAATGACATTTTTTTCCCTCACCATAATCGTAAGTCTTATAACGCGTCATTCATTAATACTTTAGCCATCAAGCTGAACACAACTTAACTGCTCACCCAGTATAGAATAAACGTTTACAAGTTTATAATTTTTGGTAAGTTTCGCTTTTAGGGATCAGGAACCCAAACTGAGTTATCTGGCCCACGACGATTAGAGGAACAATTTAGCTGGAGAAATCCAAGAATAGCTGATAAGTCTTTAAACCTACAATAATAGAGTCCGAACAATATCATCCTATCACCACATCAGGCTCGCGAGTTTGACTGAGCGCCAGAAAGCATACTAGCAATCGTTTAACTAATACTGGTGATTCATAAAAACATAATGGCAAAAATTATTGAAAGTTCAATTTTTTGTAAGTTTTTTGTGAAAAAGTGCAAATAAGGACATGTTTTCTAGATCCAATATCTAATTCTGGTTCCAAAAAAGTGTTCCTATTTTTCGAAAATTTTGAAAAAAAGGTAAATTTCGGCTTGCTTTGGGATATCCGAATATCTACCTGAATGAATAAATGAGTGATTGAATTGGCTGCATTGCACTTGGATTGATAAATGGGGGGGGGGGGGAGGGGGTGACAAGACAATATCATTTTAGTGGCCAAAACAAAAGATAATAATCAACTGCACAATGGAAGGCATTAAAATAAGGAAACTGTACAATTGATAAAAGGGTCAAAGGTTTTAGCGAGCGTTAACCGCACCCGCGGTCATCTGCCCGACGAAGTCCTAAGGCCCCATGTCTGCAGCACCCAGAATGGTTATCAATGAGCAATTAGAAAATATTAAAATCCACTTAACTGCCTAAGCCTTGAAAAACAGAAAGTAAGAAGTTGGTAAACCAGGATAAACATTGTCATGCAGAGCAACAACTATTGTTGCGACAATTGACAAATCTAGACACACGCTAGTGTGTCGCGCCAAGTTAGGCAACAAACATCACAACAAACATCACATCAATTCAATTGACGAGGTTGTAAACCATTGTAGCGCGACGTCATTGCGTCAATGTCTTATATCTTGAAGCATTGTTGGGCACATTTCAGGTACTTGGGGGAAAATAATAATGCGGTACAAAAGCTTAAATTGTGTTGAAATCGGGAGCAATGATCCACCGGACAAAAATTAACTCGTGTAGCAATGCCAGCTAAGCTGCTTTCATTGGAAAATCTGACCCTCAGTAACGTTGTAAATGTGCTACCTAGTTACTAGCTAGCTAGCTGGTCCGCTCATCCCATGTTAATTTCCATAGGGTGATTATTCATCGATACCGAGATAACAGGAAGGCTTCCAGCTATGAAATTGGACGAATGGGTGCAGTACAATACAAACTGCGTACCTTTTTTTGGTTTGGAGCCTGGGGGCGTAACGGGAATGGCGTTGGAAGGCACGTAAGTACGAAAATATTGTTATAACCATTGTTAGTATTGTCGGCGTCGTCTCTCATTGGAAGGCCAAAGTTCGGACAATTAGAACGTGTATACTGACATACGTGCCTAGACACACACTAGTGTATCACGACAAATCTAAAGAACGTTGCAAAGAAATTGTATTCACTTCCAATTCACGAAAAATAAACCCGCTGTAATAACAAAGTCAAAAACTGGTAAAGAGGCCACCAAGTTGAGAGTGGTTCGGCCCTTCAAAGGAGTGATATCAACACATCAGATTAACTAAAAAAAAAACAAATTACAACAAAATTAAACCAAACCAAAAACCTATAAACAGGTGACTAAGTTGAGAATGGTTCGGTCTATAGGCAAAAGATAGTGGTAAATTGAAGTTAAATTGAAGTTAAATTGAAGTTAAATTGAAGTTAAATTCGCCAAGTAAATCGCACCGAATAATACTTCGGACGTTAAATGAAAACTTGAACATTTCTACCGAAAGTAGCTATGTTCTAGTTTTCATTTAACTTTCGAACTATTAAGCGGTGCGATTAAGTTGGCGAATGTTGCCTATAGGCCGAACCATTCTCAACTTGGTCACCTCTTTATAGGTTTTTGGTTTGGTTTTAATTTTGTTGTGATTTGTTTTATTTCGTTAGTTTTGGTGTGTTGATATCACACCTTTAAAGCGCTGAACCACTCTCAAGTTGGTGGGCTCTTCACCAGTTTTTGGCTTTTTTTTTTTCTTTGTTTTTAGAGTTGGTTTATTTTTCGTGAATTGGAGGTGAATACAATTTCTTTGGCAACGTTGTTTAGATTTATCGTGCTACACTAGGCATTTATCTTGTGCCTAGGCATGCACGTCAGTATACACGTTGTCTTGTCCGAATTTGAGCTGTCCAATGAGAGACGATGCCGACAATACTAACAATGGTTATAAGAATATTTTCGTATCTTACGCGCCATCCCACGCCATCCTCGTTACACCCCTAGGCTCCAAACCATAAAAGGTAGGCAGTTCGTATCGTACTGCAGCCATTTGTCTAATTTCATAGCTGGATGCCTTCCCGTTATCTCGGTATCGATGAATAATCACCCTATGGAAATTAACATGGGGACAGCAGACTAGAATTAGGTAGCTAGTTACACATTTTCAAGGTTATTGAGGGTCAGATTTTGCATTGAAAGCAGCTTAGCTGGCATTCCTACACGAGTTAATTTTTGTAAGGTGGGTCAATGCTCTTGATTTCAACACAATTTAAGCTTTTGTACCGCATTATTATTTTCCCCCAAGTACCTGAAATGTGCCTAACTATGCTTCAATATATAAGACACTGGCGCTATGGCGCCGCGCTACAATGGTTTACAACCTCGACAATTGAATTGATGTGATGTTTGCTGTGATGATTGTTGCCTAACTTGGCGCGACAAACTAGAGTGTGTCTAGATTTTCTTACGTTTTATATCGTTTGGTTCGTGAAATTTTGTTTTGGCTTCCAAAATGACGTTGTTTTATCACCTTTCTTCCCATGACTCAACCCAATTACAACACACCTGATTTCATTCATCATTTTGTCATTCAGGCAGAAGTTTGGACTTGACAAACACCTCAGTTGCTGTAGCATCATGGCCACACCAAACGCAAGCTTAAATTTTTCAGCTCGATATTTTCGAAAAACAGGAACACTTTTTCAGAATCGGAATTGAATTTTTGATCTAGAAAATTGGTCTCTACTTGCGCTCTTTTTTTTTTCAAATTCTAAAAAAAATTGACTTTCAAGAAATTTCATATAGAATAATTTCTGTAGTTGACTTTTTTAAGGTCCCTCCTGTACAATTCTACATTTCCGTAACTGAATAATTGAATCACACCTCTTACCTGCAGTTGATCAATGAAATCAGCTTTTTCTTTATGCAATCTTTACGGCATTGGTTGAAGATTTCTGTTGAAACACAAGGTCTCTGTGGAATGTTGAAGTATTCAATCTAGGTATAAAACACACACAATTTAAGGTCAATCACAGAAAGGTACAGCCATTGATACTTTGTGTGCCTTATTATTTTACCCATGACTGCATTATAACTAGATTCCATTAAACGTTTTACAGTCAACACCAATACTTGATACCATTCATCTCCACATTCCTCACTTATTCGTGAATAAATAAGGGAGGAGGGGAATAGTTAGAATGTGTGCTATATAGGCTGACGCATACATCATGCACAACCAAGTATTAAACATCAACTGTCTACTAAACGTGTCAGCCTACATAAAAAAAAAGCTTCTTAAAAACTGTGTCAGAGTGTTCCTTCTAGTAAATAATCCAAATCGTAATTGATATTTTGATGTTTTCCTGTCCTGGAACCTCGCTACCTCTTCCACCGTCACAACCACAAAGAAATGTGCCCCTCACAAAATTCTCCATTGTTGCAAGGAAAAGTTTCACCAAGGTAAAACTCACGCTATTGAACGATGTTGTTATTGCTGTCCATAGCAGCTACCGTGTGGGTAGTTGCACCTGCTGCTAACTTTGTCATAAAAAAAAGGCATGACACACAAGAAGCAACATTGATAGATAATGATCTCCCTACTATCTACCATAAAGGAGAGAGCACTTATTTCAATCTGCACTTTATTGGATTGGGTGGTCCTTCCTACAATTCTCGTTACAAGCAAGAGAGCTTGTGTTGAAACCTATTTGAAGAAAGACAGCTTCAGATTTCCCTTACAATTAGCTCAGGAATAAAACTGGCCTTCTTCCTGTTTATGTCATTGGATCAGCTTACTTGCAACAATCCCAAAGGTTAGCATTACCCACCGAAGGAATTGGTTTTTGAGCTTATTAAAATATAAATCACACGCGGCGATATGATTGAAGTCGTCACTCCAGCAAAATTTAGCAAAACTAAAAAAATTATATATCCGTTCCTATTCAATATTTTTCAACGAAATTTGGCCAGATAGTAGATAAGTATGGAAGGAATATTTGTACCAAAAATTATGCAATTCTGTGCAATAGTAAAAGGATAGGGAGCCGCACGTAAATTTGAAGAAATATTGAGAAATTGTTGTTGTTGTTGTTCTGGGACCGTTTCAGGAAAAAACTACTGCACCTATGTAAAACATGAAAATATTTTAAGCAAGAAATTTTAATATTATTAATTAATTAATTAATTATTATATTTGGTTGAGATGGTGGAGACAGAGATTCGTGCTAACATTAGCTTTCCGCCCAAGTGCGTGTGGCCTAATCGCTACCAATACTCGAAGCGTGGCGCTGTGGTAGAGCAACCACAGTACATAAACTATGCGGTACTTAAACTGTAAAGAGTTTGAAATAAATTGTAATAAAATATAGTAAAAAAATGGTAATGTCACGGATCATATCTTATTATGAAGCTAAGAAATATAATAAAAAATAAAGTATGTATTTTCTTTGGTTGACGTTTCATGACTGGTAAAGTTCGTCAAACTACAATCGTAAGCTTTCACGGTGATATAGGCTGTTTTCCGCAAGTTTGTGATGGATCTTTGGGAAAACTAAACTGCTTAGGAGACGGAATATTCTCGATTCGAATGCAACTCGAGCGTATTTAAGTATCGATAAATATTCTCAACCCCTCGTTATATTCCCAAGTTGATAAAACACCATAAAACGTATTTTTTCTGCTTCGGAATGTGACTCGTGGAGGAACACGTTTATCGTTAAAAACTACTCATTCGTGACATTACTACTGAAAAATACCAATGAGAGCACTTTTTATTTGGGGGGGGGGGGAAGGGAAGGGCGCGCGTAATCTGTCTGTGCAGCCCCAGGCAGTATAAATTCGTTTTCGTCCGTGAGCTAGTGAAACAACTTCGTATTGTAAATTGCTCCCATTTCACCGAAACTCCGTAACTTAACCCTTTTGTAGAAGTAACCAGTAAGCATGTCATTTACACTGTATTAAACAGGTATGCGGCATTGTTTGTACCCATTTTTCATTATTCGGCCATTGTTGCGACCGGGCGGCTCTCACTCAAAAGGGCATTAACCAACGTGACTACACTCGTTTCTTGTTGGCCCGGAAAAAAACAATGGTCTAACTTTCGGCGAAACATGATTGTGCGAAACGGATATACACCTCTTCGCTTACTGTACTTGGCTTAGACATTCATTGTTGAAATCAGTGAACAAAATCGAGATACTAACAGCATTTCACGAAGCCGAACACGGAACAATGACTAAGCAAAAAATAATTGTTCACGATACGTAAACCGCACACGCAACAATAAAGAAGTAACCAAAATGCGACACAATCCATTTCATTGCAGTAATGAACACCGTCATCGAACGATGAAGACGAAAACGACAGGCGAAAAATAAAGCATGTTCATAAATACCTAATAGAAATAGTTTTGCGACAGTGAGATTTGATAAGATTTGACAGTGAGAGGATTCGGTATCCTCTAACCGAAAAAAACATCTTCTGGCTTCACTCTCGGACGCTCTTTCAGTCCTTGGATACCGTGTGACAAAAAAGACTTATCAGATCCCATTGTTGCAAAATTATGTCTATAACCTATTTCTGGTGCAGCCAGTTTTAGTAATCCGAGTACACAATTGAGGAAAGCAATATGGAAACAATTCAACTGTCTTCCCAAAGCCCGCGTTGAAGAACTAAACAAGTCATTCCATTATGTCGGCAGCACAATATTGAGGCAAAAATGACAAACTTAGCGGTTAAGTTTTAAAAACTTAAATATTCAAGTAAAAACGTGAAAGGTTTCCTTTTGTTTCTTAGCAACGAATTAAGATAAAGGGTTTTAGCGAGCGTTAGCCGCTACAGGCCGTCGGCCTGACGAATTAATTTTTCGCTGGCCAACAGTGTTACTTTACAGGGTCCAAAAAATGCTGCATATCTACTCCGACCTGGGGTGCCTCGCATTCTTGTTGCACCGTTGTTGAATGTTGCAACATTGTAACGCTATGACATTGTTAGGCTCAGGGCTTCGGGCAGATGACCAGGAGTGGTTAACGCTCGTTAAACCCTTTGAAACCCGATTGTTCCCGTCAGATAACCAAACTTAAGCAGCATTGGCCCCAATTGGTACTTGGGTGAGTGACCACCTGGGAATTCATTCCGGGTGCTGTGACATAGGGACTCGGGCTGCGTCGGGCAGATGATCGTGTGCGATTAATGCTCATTTACATCCCTTTGTCCCTTTTTGACCGATTTTTCTGAAAATTGTAGTGCGAAAACAAAGTCTAATAAGCACTTGCTAATCAAGGACCGCGGTAGCGGTCCTTATGTAAGCCTCAGCATGAACTTCCATGTTAAACGTCAAACTTTGAACTCCTATAGTTTCGCCCAAAATTGACATAGACCAACGAAATTCGGTATTTGAAGTCGTGTCATAATTATTTCACCGTATTACAAATTTTAATGACAACGATCGAACCGTTCGGCGTCCACAGCATGTCCATTTCTTGTTGTTGTTGTTGTTGTTCTTGTTGTTCGTGTTCTTGTTGTTGGGACGCTTTGCCCTCAACTGGAGAGCGAACCACTAAACCGATTTTCAAGTTATATAGCTTAAAACATAGGTCTGGACAAGGCCTAGGGCCTTTCGCAGGCTATTTTAATGTAACTACAATATTCTTGACACGGAAAGCCAAATGGGCTAGAACATTTGCTCTCACCTAGAGATCGAACCAATGAACCGATTTTCAATTTGTATTGCTTAAAATGTAGGTATTAACACCGACCAGTGCCTTTTGAACATGAATTTGATATGACAGCAGAATTTCTGCAGAGCAATTATTATTGAAGAGCACTGGGCAGAAATGATTAAGTGAAGTAACAAATTTTAGCAAATCGAGCTAAAAACATGAAATTTGGTAGACAATTCCTTCTTAACAGTAAAAATCGAACTAGCCATGGGCCCCACATGAAATACCACCAAGTGCTTTCAACGCCCCCTTCCCAGCATCCCCCCTGTGCCCCATCCCAGGGGCTTGGGCAACAAATTCTTACAGATCAAGCTAAAAACATGAAATTTGGTGCACAAGTCATTCTTAATAGCAGAAATCGAATCAGCCATGGAATCCTCAAGAAATACCCCCAAAGAGGCCCCAGCGCCCCCGCTGTGCCCCCTCACTGAGCCTTGACCCACAAATTTTTACAAACCGAGCTAAAGGCATTGAATTTTGGTGCACAAGTCATTCTTAGCAGTACACATCGAACCAGCCATGGAACCCCCCCCCCCTGAAATATCCCCCCTATTCCCGCTCCATGAGGTTGATAACCGAAAAATTCTTGTTGATTGTACTGAAAGCATGCATTTTGGTACACCAATCATTCCTAGCAGTAGATAGGCCATGGATCCATGAACCATGGATCTCCATGAAATACTACCAAAGCCTCCCCAGCATCCCCCTCCCCCTCCTGCGCACCCCATGAAGCATCAATAACCAACAAATTCTTGCTGAACGTACTAAAACATGCATTGTAGTAGTAGAAAAGAAATCGAACTACATACGGAGTCCCATGAGATACACCCACCCCCAAGTGCTTCTTTGTGTCCTCTCCATGAGATGATGATCAACAAATTTTAGTTCGATTTGTACTGCTACGGATAACTTGTGTACCAATCCACGTTTTGCGCGATCAGCAAGAATTTGTTGGTCTATAACTTCATACAGGTGAGTGTGGTAGTTGGACAGAAAGGGGCCTTAGGGGGTACCTCGAGAGATTCCATAGCTAGCTCGATTTATAAGCTAAGAATTGACTTGTGTACCAAATTTCAGGGTTTAGCTCAATGTTCATGATTAGCCCGTAACAGCTGCCCATAACACCTGAAGATCGAACCAATGAACCGATGCTCAAATTTTACAGCTTAAAACATAGGTATCAAGAAGGCCTATAGCCTTTGAACACTATTTTAACGTTAAACAATTATTGTTGTTCTTCTTGTTGGAGAAATGTTGCTCTCATCTAGAGATCGAACCAAGAACCGATTTTCAATTTTTATAGCTCTTAAAATTGAGTATTAAAAAGGCTCTCTTATAACAGTAATTTTAAGATGATTACTGTATTCTTTCTGTGTTATTCTTGCTGAAACAAGAAAAACATAATGGATATTGGTATTAAAAAATGCTTAAGCGTACAATACGGATGTAAGCCTTAAAAAACCTAAAGCCCTAAAGGAACAGATATTAGAAAAAGACATGTAAGCCATCAGCATCGCACTAATACGTGTAAAAGAAGCTCCAGCTTGTTTTTTGGGTCACTGAAGATTCTTTTACACGTATTAGTGTGACGCTAATGGCTTACATGTCTTTTTCTAATATCTGTTCCTTTAGGGCTTTCAGTTTTTTAAGGCGTACATCCATATTGTACGCTTAAGCGTTTTTTAATACTAATATGTAGTATATGCAGGCAATAAATTGTAACAGTTTGTTTTTACTTACTTTTCTCATGATTAAAACAATTAAACCTTTCATACGTCCGTAGTACATCCCAGCAGGAGATGAAATTTGCACATCTTCATCATCAGATAGAAGATAAATCTAAAACGTTGAAAACTGAATTACTGATAAAGCTTAGCAAATGGTAAAATTATTAAAACACTACAAATACTTCTTCATGTCTTATTTTATTTAACCTTTAATTTGTGTTTTTGTAAGCCTGCTGTTTATCTTTAATGACTCATACTTGTGAATATTTAACTTCTGTATATTTAACTCTTCTATAACTGAGGGCCCTTATGCCACGGTTACTTACTGCCAGTTTCGAAAAAAAAATATTTGAAATAGCATAGTTTTGAATGGCTAAGGTTATTGAGGAACAACGTCTGCCTGGACAAGTCTAGGATCTTTTCTAGTAGTCCAAGTTCGTGACAAGATCGGCATCAGCACTAATGCAAACCCTTCCTCCCACTTTTCGAGAAATTGCTAAAACGTTCAGATACATTAAATTTGAACCACCAACCTCAGGTATATTTGCTGCATGGGGTTACTGAAATATACATGCTGTACCCAGGACTATACTATTTTAGGTTCTGGTTGGCCACTCGAAAAGCTGTATTTTATGATCGTTTTCAATCGCCTGTCACGCGTATGCACTAACGTTGGCGGTGACTGGGTACGCGCATTGAGTGGTTGGCGTACATATTGTCTGCGGCGTTAGGCCTAACCCTAACTTTGGCTATCGGTATGAGTTGCTACTGACAAGAAACGTCTTACCGTTCTCTGAGAAATTCTAGTGGCAATGCCTTTTGAATTTGTTGTTTCAGCATCCGTGTTGAGTACAGAGCCTTGATGTATTTGAACACATTCCAAACAATCTTCCTAGCCTGTAAATTCAAGGGTTTTTCACGTTGGGAAAGCGATGAAGCGAGCGATACGGTAGCCATATTGGTTCGTCTGCTCGAAGAGAAATTTTACCAGACATGATCAATCCATTTTCCGAAAATCCGCGCGAATGGCCAACCAGAATCTAAAATAGTATAGTTCATGATTTACTAACCTCAACGTGATTCGAGAAGATTTCTTTTGAAATAATTCAAAGAATTATGTTGAGAATTAGGGATAGTGAGTGGCATTAAATATGGGGGACCACCAAAAAAAATCAAGCAGACGGGCCTAAAAGTTCTTGGAGAAACCCATACATTTGCTCTTTAAAAAAAAAAAAACTTTTTCTATTTAGCCCTACATTACATAAATCAAAAGACATCATCGGAAAGGGGTGTAAAGAAAAGCGTTAAATTTACCCCCTCCTGCATTTTTTTTAGTTAATTCTAGCGATTAGAGGCAACACTTGCATGTAGCACATCTATGTAATAATTTTTTAATCGAATATATCGTTTTTAATAATGCACATCTCCGAGGGAGATTCTTTATGAATGAATGTAAACACAGATTAACATGCACACTTAACTGTTCTGTAATCTGTGCTGCAGTTAATTAATTGATAAGTTTTGTCCTGTAAGATGGTCCCAAATATTGTTGTAATGCCTCTGTAGGTATGAGTACCTGAAAGAAGTTTGTCACACTTTCATCATTAGTTTCCTAGCACTGGAAGACTACAAAATACTGTTAAAATTACCATTTTCTATTAACCAGGGTATCTTACAAGTAATGACACAGGTAAAGCCACCCGCTTTTTATTCACCCGAGTCCACTCCAATATCTACACCGATCTGGTGTGCCTCGCTGTCTTGTTGCACCATTGTTGCATGTCGCAACATTGTAACGCTTTAACATTGTTAGCCTCGCTGCCCGAATTTTCGCGTCATATCATCGAAGTTAAGCAGCATTGGCCCCGATTGGTACTTGAGTGGGTGAAAATGATCCAGGACAAGCAATCCATTTTCTGTTAACCAGGACGACTTCAATGTAACGATCTAGGACAATTCAGCCATATTCTATTAGTCAGGGTGACTTCAACGTAACGATCCAGGTAAAGGTAGCTATTATCTTTAACCAGTGTGACTTCAAAGTAACGATGCAGGTAAAGCCACCCATTTTCTGTTAACCAGGGTGGCTTCAAATTAACAATCCAATTAAAGCCAGCCATTTTCTTTTAGCTAGGGTGACTTCAAAGCAACAATACAAGTAGTAACGCTAGCTTTTTCTATTAAATAGGGTGACTTCAATATAACGATCCAGGATATGCCAGTCATTTTCTATTAATCAGGGTGACTTCAAAGTAACGACCCAATTAAAGGCAGCCATTTTATACTAGAGCTACATCTGTTACACTTTTGACAAAATGGAGCGAAGTGATTGCAAACAACCCATGTTGTTGGAAATAGCGTTATGGCTCATCTTTTCGACTGCATCATCGCATCTTGTGTCTTTGTCTATTTGATTTTGTAGAGTATCGCTGCACGGTGTTGAAGGTGGTTGCAACGAGCAGTTTTCCGACTTTGGTTTTTCAGAAAACGAAGCACCCGCAAATTTTAAGAATTTTTGTTGGAAAGGATCAAATTTGGAGTCCACTTAAGAATTAATTCTGGCCAAAATTTAAGCACAAATTACATCCAACTTGATATTTACTAACTACACGACAGATTTCCATACTTCGGAAACTACTGGTGTAGCAATTAGGGGAGCCGCTCATACCACTGTGCATTTTATCACCTGAGTATTCCTCCACAACATTTTAAATTGTCTTCTTTAAAGCGACCACTGGGTGTAACGCGTTCAATGTACAAAGTTTAGTTTAAATTGATGGAGTGGTTATTTAGTGATGCAATGGTTGCATTGGAGTGGATTCGTAAACTGAGCTCTGCTTGGAAGTCAGCATTGCTTTGATTCAATTAACCAGGGTGGGTTCAAAGTAACGATCCTGGAAATGCCATCCATTTTCTATTAACCAGGGTGATTTCAAAGTAACGATCCAGGAAAT